>VZRZ01002152.1:668720-687512 GCA_013398175.1 Climacteris rufus | reverse complement strand
TTTTTTTTTTTTTTTTAGGCTGGTACAGTGCTATTTACTCAGGAATTTAAATTCTACAGTGATTTAAGGTGAACTGGCACAGAAAACTCATGCCCAGAAGGTGAAGAATATAATTCAAAATCCAGAGAGGAAACAGGGTCTCAGAAAATTGAGATTATTTTCTTGGACAGGAGGATAATGCAGGACAGGTGAGTTTCAGGAAGGAATAATAATGAATAGCTTTTACCTTTCATTGTAGAAAAAATAGGAGGTGCACCTTGTTGTGGTTTAACCCCAGGCTGCAACTCAGCCCCACACAGTCACTCATTCACTCCCCCGCAGTGGGATGGGAGAGAGAACTGGAACAAACCTTGTGGTTTGAGATAAAGATAGTTTAATAAGTAAAGCAAAAGCCACACACGCAAGCAAAGCAAAACAAGGAATTCAGTCACCACTTCCTATAGGCAGGCAGGGGTTCAGACATCTCCAGGAAAACGGAGCTCCATCACGTATAGCAGTGACTTGTGAAGACAAATACCACCACTCTGAATGTCCCCCTCTTCTTTCCTATTTCCCCAACTTTTGTTGCTGAGCATGAGACCATATGGTGTGGGATATCCCTTTGGTCAGTTGTGGTCAGCTTGTGCACCCCTAGCCTGTTCACTGATGGCGTGGGGTGGGATGAGAGGCAGAACAAGTCTTGACTCTTTGTAAGCACTGCTCAGCAATAACAAAAACATCCCTCTGTTATCAACACTGTTTCCAGCACAAATCCAAGATACAGCCCCATATGAGCTGCTCTGAAGAAAATTTACTTTATCCCATCCTAAACCAGATCACACCTGAACAGAACTTGCTAACTTGTGAGCAAAATAGGACAATAATAAAACCAGTCATAATGAGAAATATTTTAGTAGTAAAAGCAATAATCGTCAAAAATAATGTTGCAGAAAAAGGGAGGGATTTATCAGGGTCAGTAATATGTTGTGAGCAGCTGGCAATACTTTCATGAGTTGCACAATGTAGTTAACTGTTAGATCCTGTTGCTCTTGCTGCAGCTATCGCTTTCCAACTAATATCTCTGGCAAGTAAGGGTGTGTAGTAAAAGGAAAATCTCTTCCTTAGAGAGCTCAGCAAGAAGGATGCAGCAGCAACAGGAGCTCTAGCAATCAGGACACGATAGCAGCTTGTGAAGGGACCTCCAGAAACACCAGTTAACAGAGTGCACTGAAAGAAGGCGCTGCTGTGGTCTCTCTTCCAGGGGCAATGGTGCCCACCCCTGAGCAGTCAGTGCTGCTGCTGCCATCTGTACAGCACCCACAGAAACAGCATGCTGCTTACATGATAATGCCAGCAAGCAGGATAGGGAAGGATGATGCTATGAAAGACCCCAAAGATTTTTTTGAGTCCCACTTGGTCCCACACTGGTGAAGGATGCAGAACTGGGGGCAGGGGGAGGTAACTCCCCTCATAGCATGGCTCAAAACTCCAGTGAGTGGAGCAGGCATGTGTCTATCAAAGACAGAGAGGATAAGCTGTAACAGATGGAAAAGAGCAAAAGTCCTGGCAGAAATTCTAGGTGAACTGCTGTGTGTGTGGGCCAAGGAAGTAGACCGGCTTAAAAGACAAAAGTTCAGATGTGTTCAGAGCAGCTAAGGAGGGTTATATGCAATTCAGAAAAGTATATCAGAATTGCAGGCTGGAGAGCCTGGTAGAGAAGACCATGTTTAATGTGAGAAGGATAAAATCCATATTTACAAGAGAGGTAGTCAGAGGAAGAGCACCAGTGATATCTGCAGGAGAAATTGTCAAATTGCTATGGATGAAAAGAAGGACTTATAAGTAACAGAAGATGAAAAACATTCATGTGAAATGTTCCTTATTTTCTTACTGGTATGTCAGTTTTGAGAACTGACACTTTCATGGTTTTTTTTTTCTGCAGCCATTAGATCCTGAAAACTCATGTTTACCTGTCATATATGAGCAGAAACTACTATTTAAAAGCCTGTGGGGGACTCGAAAACAGCAGCAAATATTTCCAAGCTTCCTTTCTTTATGTGTACTTTAAAAGAAAGATATTCTACCTACATATATGGATAAAACACAAACACTGAGAGTGGAAAACCAGATTAACTTATCTTTATATTTTGTTTGCTTTTTAGGTAGGACAATTACATATATTGTTTTGCCAAACTTACTGTACTTCAGAACCTTAAAATTAGAAGTGTTAGGTTATATGAGTAATATTCTGACCCAGTTAAAAGGATTGAAAGTCTCCAGAGCTATGTTGCCTTGCTAATTTCCTTTTGAGAATCTTTGTCAGTGTTAATCACAAATGAAACATCTTTCTCTTTCCTTCTTCAGTTTCTCAGGTGTTAAATTTCCAAAATTAATATTGGTTTTTCTTTATTTCTAGTCCACCCATCCTCATGGAAAAATTCAACTATGTTTCTGTCCTAAGAAATGAGACAGGGACCAAAGAAAGCAATGCCAAGTTCTGATTTTTAAAAGTTTTCTTTGGCAGGGCAGATTGCAGCCACAGTGAACAGCTGGTCAGGAGTAGACACCCAAACTGAACATCATCCCTTACTTATTTTTCTACTGTCTTCATGGGAGTAAGATAGGAAAAAAGAAGTATCTGTCAAGAATAGCCACAGTGAGCTGTGTGCAGAGGTATTAGTCATCTGCAACACCCCTTTTACACATGCAAACACAGGTCAGATTGTTAGACATCTGCTCAGTGCTTTCTCTTCAGTAACCTATTCTGCTAACTATAAAATTATCATAAAAGATGCTTGAAGTTCAACTGCTGGCAGGTATTTAGACTCATTATTTGGTACTAAACTTAGCACCCTTTGTTCCTTGCTCTAATGTATTAGCAGTGATGAGGGGTGAAAATGATGAGTTATGCACAAATGTCAAAATAAAAGGACTCTTACTTTTTTTAAGACATCTTGGAATAAACCCTATAACCCTTCAGCAAGCTATAATCATTACTTTACTTATGGGTAAATTTCCCATCTCAGAAGCTTGCACTGGGTGAGAAAACAATATATAACTGAAAGTCAGCTACCCAAATATATTCAGCTTCAATATTACATGATGATGAATACTGATAATATTTGTGATGGTACACACTCTTTCAGATGTGGTGTAAAGACAAGGCACAGCCAGTTCTGTGGCAGGGCATCCTGAGATTTATGCCAGTGTTTAAATCTTATGTGTAAGGTGGAGAAACTTGCACAAAGAAAATGAGCCATGTGTACCCATAACACAGGACCAGTGCCAGGAACAAGAGACACTGGTTCCTTGACCCCAAGTCTACCTTTACTTCCCTTAGGCTTTCAGGTGACTGAAATCTACAGAAAGGAACAAAAGAACAGGCTGAAACTTTTCATTCATCACTCACCACAGAAAAGAAACAATTCACACAGAACTTGTTTGTGCACTGCTCCAAGCCAGATATCAGGACCTGCTGCTTACAAACACCCAATGTCCTAAAAGATGTCATAAAATTTTGGCATACTTAAGATACTGTATTAAATATACTTAATGTAAAAAAAAAAAAAAAAAATCACTCATTTTACCCTGGTATATTCACTGCTTCTCCTTTCAAAAAACTACATATGTTCTACACTTTTTGCTTAGTTCTAAAAGCTGGTAACACTCTAGTCAGTGAATATACTATGACAAACACCCTTTTTTCTTGGAAAGTGGAACAGAAACTCTTGAAAGTTGCTTCTCTTCCATTTTGGTCTGATGTGGCTGGGAAGCTGCAGATGTTTAGCACAGGTGTTAGAAGTAGGACAAATCTCTTAGGGCTAAAGACTCTCAAGGCTAAGTCTTACACAGGCGCCTCAAGCCATCTGAGTTGCCAGGTTTGGCACAGGAACCACAGGAGCTCTTTGCTCCCCGGATCAGTGGCCAGAGGTTAGGGAGGTCCCTTGGGGCACCTTTGAGGCAGCTGGACAGCATCCCTGAGGCTGAAATAGGTGGGGATCTGCTCAAGGCAGCCAATGGCACTTAGGGCATAAATCAGCTGAACACGTGGATGGCTGCCTTGCAGTGACCTGATAAGCAGCTCTGCCTCCACTGACTCCAGTGAGAGCTCAGACACCTACCCCATGTGTAGACCCCTTATGGTGAACACATGAATGCAGCTTACTGTGCCTGAAGTAGTACTCCTCTAACCTGATCCTTTTGGCACCCATGAAAGAAAAGCATCCTTTCAAAGCCAGGCATTATGACTGCTTTATCTTTGAGACAAATCTTCTTTTCCTCCTCAATAAGCTAAGCTATTTCTACATGTACACATAAAACACATATACACATATATAAATATATGTATTATATATGTATTTAACAGCATCTCCAGTGTATAACTCCCATATTATCTTCATTTCTAAAAAACTCTCTGTCTGAAAGCATATTTGGCTCTATCAGCTGTAAGGGCTTTAGTGATAGAAAATTGCAAGGCTCACATTACTGCTGGCTCAAATGGGCCCTTTGGCTCGAATTCCGCTTAATGATAAATATCCCAAAATCTTTCCCCATCATTTTCCTAAATATGCAAACGTAGATTCAAATGAAAGTGATGACTGTTGACAAATTTGTGAATCAAGTCTTAGCAATTTGAAAGACCTTTTTTAGGAGCTTTGTTCTTACTTTTCCCTAGTGTAAAAATGCCTGATACTGATTTACCAAGAACTACAGAGTACATAGAACAACTGGTGCCAAGATCAGATTTACATTTCTTGTTCCTAGGTAATGTAAAGAAAGATAAATGTAGTGACCAAGCTCACAACATCATGTAAATAAGTTTGCATGAATTAGGCTAAGTTCCAAAGCTCAAGTGAGCTCTCTTAATTATTATTATTGTTATTACTATTGTTGAGATTTTGTTTTAGTTTCTTTTGCTTTTTTCCCCCCAGCCTCCTACTATGCCTACCTTTCTCTGTACCAATTTTCCTGTCTCTAATGGATAAACTAAACTTCTGTTAGATGAGCGCATTAATTCTGCCTTATCTGTTGGAAAAGGAATGCTTTCACCAAAGAGCAAAAGAGCTGCAGTGACCTCTGTTGATGGAATTAGGCAATGTATTTAAAGAGCCAAGAAGGAAAGGTGACACATCAAATCCTCTGCTGGAAATTGATAGAACAAAAAGTAAGCTATGCTAAAAAGAAACAGCTTTCAGGTTGAATATGAAAAAGACTGACATGCACACCCAACACCCACTGGAGTCAGAATTCTTATCAGGATAGTTGCATTTTAAAAACTATTTTTAGAAAATTTGTTCTTTTTTTTTTTTTTTTCTTGGTGTGTAATTAAAAACCATTGGCATAACAACAGAGAACATAATACACAAGGGAGGATGTGTTTTTTTTCGGTGCTATACTGCATTCCAGGAGTTTCTATCACCAAAAGAAAAAATCGTTCCTCGATGTGAATCTGAATTTAGTGACCAGCTCCCCATGCCAGACTGACACACGGTATTCTTGAAGTTTTGAGGCAAAGAAGCTTTCCAGCTGGCAGGCTGCCGTTGGCAGAGTGAAGTATCTAGGAACTGTCATGCCTTTATGACCAAGAATTTGGAACGTGTCTTTATGGGCTGGTTCTGATATGGGAAAATAATTAAACACGTAAATACCCGCAAGGATCTGGACCTTAATGCTTAACTTCAAGGTTGAGAGGAGTCTTATTAAAGCCAAGCTTGTAAGGATTGATTCCATATGAATAAATTTATTGAAATCAATAAGAAAGCTTCCATTAAGAGCTAAGTAGTTTGTGGAAATGGGAGTAGTAGGGCCTTATTTTTTTTCAGACTTGTGCATTTGCTAAGGACTACTCAGGATTAAACAAAGGCATAAATGAGGGGCAGGGCTTCAAGTCATTTTATGTTTCCAAACTGCCCAGTAAATGATTGGTACCCACACTGTTTGGCTTTTCTAGGAGCCACAGTGATACAAATTGTTAAGGTTTTCTTCAATGTCAGGTGTTTTGCAAGATCTGACCATGATCACCAAGATGGAATTCTTTCCAATTCAGGTATATCCGTTTGTTAATGCCTGCACTGGAGCCTGAGAAATGTTATTGTTAATGTATTTCCCAGAACCATTGCTGTCCCTAAAACATCCTTCTCACAAGAGAAAATTGGATACCGTTAACAACATTTTGCTAGTAACTACTGTATCCTCATTCAGCATTGGTAGAGAATGATTTCTGCAAGCGCAAGGAGGGAAAAATACCAAGTTTATTTTGGTTTTTAATAAAAAAACCAAAAAGCTATACATAAAGAAATATTTTGGTATAGACAAAATTAAATCCCAAAATAATAGACCAATGCACTATGGTATCATTAACTAGATATTAGTTGTGTACTTGGTCTGCCAGTCTAAGAAAATTGAGATACACAAAATGTAAAGAATTAAAACCAATCCTAGTTTGAATATGTTATAGATGCCATAAATATTATGGCACCTTTATACAAACTTCACAGTAAAGCCAAATACTATAGCTGCCCCTTTAAGAACTACATGCAGCCAGGCATGAAGGAAGTATAGAAGTATCTTCTATATATAGTTAATCATCCTTGTGAAGAACTTCATTGACTGCTGGGAAATTACATCTGTTTTTTTCACCCTAGATGAGTCTGACAAATGTATGGCAGAATGTAAGGTACAGCTGGGTGGTAGGTTGGATCAGAGATTTATTTTCCTCAATATATTATCATCCTACACAGACCTCTGCATGTTAAAGGACACCAGATACCCACTCATGCTTCTAAATATAATCCAAGAAAAGACTCTATTCCTGGAAGACTTTATATATTAAGTAAATTAATTCTATATTACAATAGCACATAGAACCATTCTATATACAGAATAATTATTTTCTGCCAATTATTATCTTACCTTGTGGTAAGAAATTTTTTTTTAAGTTGCTTGACATAGTTCTAAAATATAAACTTTTGTAATATTGTACATAGCTACAACTCTTGCACTGAGGCTGAAATCACCCATGCTCTGACATTTGAGCTAAAGCTGAGCTCCAATTTTACATGTATTAGTTTTGTGACCTCAGGTATAATTTTAGGAAGCAGGTTGTGACTCAGAAGGAATCAATATATCTTCTTGCTGCCTTTTCTGTGCATTCTTACTACCCAGCATTCAGGCTTTATAATTTAGTCATTTTCCAGTTTAATCTTATAGTGCATTTATGAACGAGTTCCTGAGTTGTTATTTATGTACCAGTCCTTAGAGGTCATCTCTTTTGGCTTATCTCATAGAAGGGAAAGGAAAAAATCAGCAGTCATCTTTTTTTACATCTGCAAAAGTATCTTTTTCATACAATTATAACTGTTTGACAGGAATTTACTCAAAGTTAATGAATATCTTTGGATAGAGATTAAAAATGGAAAATTACATCTTCAGAGATGTACTTTTCTTTAAATTACTAGTATGTGAAAACTCTTTTGGAACTTTAATTGCTGCTACAGGCTTACTACAAAATAAACTTTGCAATAAACCCTGGCTGATCCTTATCTATAACCAAAAATCTCTCTGACAATAGCGTAATGTAGGGTGAAATCATATTTGGATTTGCATTTTTTTGCAACTGGGTTCAACAAGGCAGGATTTTCTCTTTCAAACAGCCCCAAACTTCTCCTCCTCTCTGTATGTGGAGATTATCTGGATCCTGCAGTAATTGAAGGTTTGGTCAACTTCTTGATTTTCTACAGTGAGGAGACTGACATACTTTCTGGTTTTGGCCTTACACAGAAGTGTTTGGATATGATTTCTCAGGGTAAACTGGACAGTTCAAACCCAGAGTTTGAGTGACCTCCTGAGTTAGAAGCCAACTTCTCTTCTCAGTGCCAGCTCTGAGTCATAACAATTATGCCTGTTTCCAAAAACTGCATCTGAACCTGCAGTTCTTTTGGCCCTTGTGATTTTGGCAGTTTGTATCTCTCAGTTCATCCTATTTTGGCATGATACAGGTGAGAGAATCCCGACTCTCAACCCCAGGAGAGAAGGCTTCATCAAGAGCTCCCACAGAGGCAACCACTACAAGGCTGGTCGAGTAAATTCCCTTCTCATCACAGAATCACAGAATGGCTGAGAAGGGATCTCTGGAGGTCATCTACTCTACATCCTCATCCATGACTCCTTTCTGCTCTAGTGAGCAGTCAATTGGAAAATACCTGGCAAATGCACACACCTACAAGTCTCTTAGCAAGGGCAAAAACTCATACTCCATCCCAGAACTGTAAGAAAAAATTCAGGAAAAGAGGTGCACAGAGTGAGCCATGAAGGAGGAGGCACCTTGCCTAGGCTGGCCTGTGATATTTTAATAGCAGCTGTGGGAAAATGTAGGATTTGAATCCACCACATCTGCTTCAGATATGTGCCCAGCATATCAAGGCAGTGAGATTTCTGTGCTCAGCTCTAAGGGGCAGCATCCACAGGCAGTGATTGATGGGCCTGGGTAGCAACAAGCAGGCCCTTTTGGAGTGCCTGCAGCTTTCCAGGAGCCTTAAATAGATTCCAAGGTGCCATTGCTAAAGGACAGAGCAGGCCCCCTAAAAATGAAATTATAACTACATTTTTATTGAGGAATTGAAGGGGGTTTAACAGATATTGTTTTTTTTTTAGAGCAGCATCTGAACATATTTTATGTGATGCTAGGGCTGAAATTGTGAGCAGTTATTAAAATTGTGCTGATACTTTTTACTGTAATTCTGTACCCAGATACTTGCGTGAGCTCTAAAAACCGATTTCCAGAATCAGAACAGCTGTATCATCATCTGTATCATGATCCCCATGCCCATATTCATTTAAGAAGCCCAGAAATTTTGCCTTAAGAATGCATCTCCTCACATGTGTGTGGTACTGAGCTAGTCTGCAAATCCTGCTGCTAGGACTGCACTACATCTAGGATCAAAAATTTGTTACCCTTCACTACTGGACTTCATACAGCTTCAAGTTTCAAGGTATTTGACTTCTGCAATAGAAAACACAGCTCAGACAAATTCATCTTTCCTCTCTAAGTTTTTTTTGTTAACCAGCTGGTCTCTTTTATTTCAAACACTGTGGGATGGTGTTTGCTACCATTACAGGACTGGCACCAACATGCTGGTCTAGCTGAGATGAGAACAAAACTGCTTATGTGACAACTTTACTTCACCACAAGACAAGCAGAGGTTAATTGCATAGGACAGATATACAGCCTCTGCTCTTCTCCTCAGAATTGTCATTTCCCAAGGCACCTTCAAATGGAAAAGGGAATTTACTTATTTCTATGGATCAAACAGTGACAACTCTTCTTGCAAATTATGTTACAAATTTTGCTAATTCTGTTTTTTGGCAGTATGTTCCTTCCTCAGAAGATATAGATGGAGAGTCACACAGGAGGAGTTAAAAAAAAATAGTGGTAGTTATTGACTATGAATATAACTGCTCCACCTTTTTTTTCCATGATGCAATGTTCCAAGAAAGACTGTTGCATAAGAAAGCAATCAGAGACAGGTTAAGTTACAAGGAAAAGGATACAACTTTGTCAATAAAGTTATGCTATCTTAACATGCTTTCTATGAGTAGATTTATTTGTTGTAGTCATTGGAACACACTTTACCATTCCTCTCCACTTTTCTGCTATGCTTATTAAAATGGTTTTCTTCAGGGTTTAGTGGGGTGGCGTTGGGTTTTTTGTGTTGTTTGTTTGTTTTCCCTAGGGTTTTTCTGTTTGTTTGCTTGCTGATTTTTTTCCCTGTGCAGCCTTTTCTCTCATTAAAAAGTTTGTTCACATTTTGATGCCCATATGTAGTTGTGGGTTCAAATTTTACTGCTTTTTTTGTGACTTTTAAGTGCTTGCAATGAAGTTAAGAATGTATTAAAGTATGTATGCTTAGCTGAAATGATTTATAAACACAGGAGCAGATTCTGTTTGCAAGATCTGCTTTCATGAAGAAAGGAAAAAATGTAGACTGTTTATTAGAGCTAATTACATGGAAGATATATAAAATAGAAATAAAATTGTACTCATGTATATGTGTGCATGTATGCGTGAATGCGTGTTTGTGTGTAAATGTATTGATATAGCTATTAAGTATCTATATATAAAAGGAAAGGAGGCTGTCAGTCATTGAAGAAGCAGTAAATTTTTTCTCTACTAAACTATTAGCATTTAAGTATAATCAAACCCAAGCCATAGATAAATGAAGAGTGTATGGGAGCCAAAGTGAGACTGTGATTACCAAAGGATTGTCAATACTGAAAAGGTTCATCAGATCTTTCCAGTGGTATAAGTTATGTATATCTTGCATTTAAACAGTTTATCAAATCCTGATAAAGTTAACTGAAGTAGTTTCGCTGAGATGAAGAAAAGGTGACATCTTCCTCATTATGCCACTGTGTCCTGTTTGTTCCTATAGCAGTGAGCAACCATTAGTTTGTTAACAAAAGTTTCTGCTGTTCTGAAGGCTTTCCAAAGAAGGGTCCACGTTTTCCATTCCTGAAAGCCCCTGTATCCATCTTCCCAATTTAAAATGCTGTATAAATTCTTTGAGAAATTTTATAATATCAGCAGTTTTTGCTATTACTTTTCATTTTTTCATTTGGAACATTATGATAATGAAAATATTGTACCTTTTTCTTTATACTCTTTCGGAATGTTAAATGAGACATGGTGTTCAATTATATAATCTCTGAGATAATGATAAAGCTCTTTCTAGAAGAAAAAAATGGATTTTGATGACTGGGTGCTGCTTGCTCTAACCACTGCAACTTTTGCTCTCTTAAGCCCACACACTTATGCTATTCCACTTAGGAAATGCTAAAATCAAGTCTGTATGTTGGGGAGGGTTTCTTGTGCAGCTGAATGCTGCACCCTTCATCTCTGGAGTGCAGAGGCAGAATTTAACAGCTGTGGTCCTTTTGATTCTAAATTTAGGGTGTCTTCAAATCAGAGACTTTCTTCTAACTCTCACAGAATCACTGATGGTGTTCTCCAAAACACACTTTCTCTTTAAGGAGCAATGGGAAGGGTGGACTTTCCCAGGACATATCTTCTTGAATGAATGAATGATTTTCTTTAATTTTTCACCTGATTATTTTGTGCTAACTTTCCCAAGGACAGAACAGGATTATGTGAAGAGGTGAAGAAGATTTATTTCTACACGTGTATCATAGGAAGAATGAACTGGACTATTTTTTATTGAAAACAAGCACACATAACATTCTGTGTAAAATTTAAAACCAAACTCCATCAAGTCAAGTGGAAAACCTATGTTCACATCAGCTGTCTATTGGTCATAGAACCAAGCTGCTGAGACATGCAGTTAAAAATTCTGCAATGAAAATACAGTGACAATAGAGATGCAAGCAATGGCTAATTGACTTCAATGAGTAGGCTGGATAGAGAGAAATAAGAAATGGAAGACTGAGTAGAGATAAACGAAACATAAAGCAGTGAAAAGAAGAATTCATCAACTCTTGAAATGTGTCTTTCTGAATCCTAACAGGAAGTTACATGGAGTGTATAAAAATTACCACTTATTCTAGGTTAATTCTTTCTCTAGATAACATATGCTCACTATTTAACTCCTGCATACACAGTCTTAATGTACAGACAGTTAATTCTCTGGCTGACCACTGCAGCAATTCACAAACTACCTTTCAGTGCAAAACACTTTCTTTGTGTTGGGACTACTTCTGCTTCAGCTGTTAGGAGCACTTCCCTGGCTTCAGTGGGATATGTATAGCATCTCTAAAGACAGAGTCAGCTTTGAGGATTGTAGAGAATCTGAGGTAGTTTTTAATGCCATTGCTAAAGGATGGTTTCTTGTAGATTGATGACCAGCACTGCTCAGAGCAAGCACTGGGTGCATTTATTTGTATTTTACAGGTGGGTTCTTGGGATAAAGAGGAGAAACAAGAGAGTGTCAGAAACAAGGAGTAGATGAGAAAGTGGCCATGGGATGAACAGCTCCCTCTACCACGTTACCGCTGTTCTGGCTACTGTTAGAAACTGACATTCATCACTGCTACAAGATGGCATTCTGTAAGGCATCCCAATAGACATTTAAAGATTCTTGCTGGAGATCTGAGTCCTCTTAGAAAAGTCCTTATCAAGGGTCTAAGCGTGACCTGCTGTGCCTATACAAACCAGCTCAGGTCTGTGAAAGGGGCAGCAGACTTTGGGCTGTGCTCAACAGATAATAAGGTGATAGTTGATTTACTGCAAGACAGAGCACAGCCTGGACACATTCTTTGCTTGCTTCAGAACTGCTTGAGAAACATTGTAACACTTATTTTTAAGTGAAATTTCTTCAGGGAAAAAGAATCCACAACTCCTCAGCATTTTTGAAAGCAACACTTGTTCAACACACTTGTGCCATTAATCTACTGGCAAAGAATGAATCGGAAATGTAGCTTAGCAGGACTGGGTCAGTCTTTACCTTGCCCTTTGCAAACAGAGGTTACACCTCTACGTTTCAAAGATTGTCAGCATTGTAAATATGGGCTATAGCACGAAAGGAATCACATCAGTCATCAATTTCAATGCTTGAACTCATGGGAAATCATTAAAAAATATGTTTATCACATCTACTGTAACCTATCAAACTGCATTCAAAGGAAAATTCTCATTGTTGTTGTTGATTGTAAAGCTGAAACTGGAGGCATTCTTTTTAGTTATTAACTTTTTTTTGCCCCCAAAGTTAAACATTTAAATTAGTATTTCTGTATTCATGGCAGTGACAGGTGCTAAGCTTGAGAACAGTGGCTACTTTTGACAGCCAGCGTGGGGACACAGCCTCAGAAATCATTCAATGACTAAGTGTCCTGGTGCAGAGTGAGCTAAAGAGGGGATTTACTGTTTAAACATTAAACACGTTGCTTAGCTATTAAGCAATTAGATTGTTCTAATCCTTAAGAGAACAAGATCAGTCTGCCACCTCCAGTTCTAGATTTCCAGCAAATGTGCCCAACAATGTCATTTTTCACTGATAAACAGATCCCCTGAAACATAAGTAATAAAAGGAAAAACAGCACAACCCCCCTCTGGCCAGTTTCTCTTGATTTTGCCTGTGTTATGAAGAGAAGAAGGGCACTTTACCTTGAAGTAATAGCAGAAATTAACTTCATGGGTTATTAGTCTTCCTGGGTTATACGTGTCCCTCTGGAGCTAGAAACATCACTTAGCCCTTCTGCAATAGTTTATGGCAGGTCCCTTTTTTGTTCTTTGGGGTGATATTTAATTCTGATGCCCTGCAGTGCTGCTAAAATGTCTCTGTTATTTGGTGTAAGGCACAAAAGGCTCTGCCAGAGCTTCCAGGCTGAACCTGGTAGAGATGCTTACTCATGGTGAGCAGAGTGCTGTGGACACACCTCCTGCCTGGGGAAGGCCTTAGGAGAGTGTTCACATGGGTGCAATTACTCTGATACCCAGATTAGCTCTGGCTTTGGGGAGGTGGTTGCCTGTAATCCACAGAAGCAGCAACACGTTGCTCCCTCAGGGCTTTATGCTGGAATAACTGTGACTGGTGCTGTGCCTGATTCTGAGTCTGGCCTAAGGAAACCCCAGAAAAGCACAGTTCATCACTCTGAATTCAGCACTTCCTTCTTGGGGCTGTTTTTGAAGATTAAAACAATAGCTATGCTCCTGCCCTCATGTTCTGTCTCTATAGCCAGGCAAGCTGCTGCTTCTACAACTTCTTGCATCCTGGAATAGTAGGCAGCTGCCGGTACCTGTCCCCTTTCTCAACTCCTTCTAACTAAAAAAAGCAAGTTGTTCAGACACAACAGTTTACATAGTAAGGGCCTTAAAATGGCTAATCAAAGTTCAGGCCCGCACTGCTAAATTGCAGCCATTAAAGTGCCCATGTGAGGAAGGCATAATGCCTCTGGTGGACCTGGTTTATGGGGATGGTTGCTAAGCAGTCCTGGAAAAGGCTGTGGAAAAACACATCCTCAATGGACTATTGATTTCAGATAATAAATCACTCAATAGCTGAGATATACATTCACTAATTAATGGATTTAGAGACAGAGTTATTCAGCGAAGGCCTTGATGGCACAGCCCTTTATAAAAAGAGTCTAATCCCTAATGGAATAGCTTTTGAGAAATGACTGTTAACGCTTGTAGGTGAGTGACCAGTCCCCCTCCCAAAGAAAACAACTCTCAGTCAAGCATGTTTGTATTTTAGAATCATTAAATCTTCAGTGAGGTTACTTCTAAATAAGTAATAATAATCTAAATCATCTCTTTGGTGTCTATTTTCACTTAACTCTTGGAACATCATGGTTGCATGTACTACAGGCACAGATTTTCCTCATGTTGTTGTGATTCCCATACAGCTGCAGATGTCAAGATGAACCATCTGATCCCAGAAACTGCCTTCCTTTTTCTAACAGAAATAACGGAATTTTTAATGAATTTGTTTTAGTAACACACTAAAGTATTTCAGCAAGATGGTCTGTGTTTAAATTTCCTGTGATTTGGGGGTAAATAATTTTGGGGACAAATGGAGAAAGTCTTTGGTTATTTTAGAGAACCTGCTAGGAAGAATGGTGAAATTTGTACTTTTCTTCTGAACCAGGAACACAGATTTTACAATACTGCTATATGGGCGGTGTCAGGGAAAATTTAAGAAGTATACAAGAGTAAGCTTCTCTGAACTGCATTAATTTCCATAAAAATAAAATATCAGCAACAGAATATAACTTTTTTTGAAGTCTGCTGATTATGTGTGTCAAACTAAAACAGCAGTGAAAATTATGGACAAATATTTATTATTATATTTATGATTTCCCCCCTATTTTGATTTTTTATCATATTTACTAGAGAAGACCTATGATGTTGCTTGTCGGAGATCCAGTTATTGAAATAGTCACAGTAATATTTTCCAGAAATGCTTCCTTGTTGACAAAGACAGCTCAGAAAACCAAGTATGAAAATATGACCTCACGATTTTTAAGGAATCCCTAAAATATGCATCTAAATTTATGATACAGTGAAAAATCTCATTTTTTTCAAATTACCTTCTTTTTTTTTCATTGTGAAAGCAGAGTTTTCATAATAGCAATAGATTGAACTTTCCTACTATAAAGATAAAGCTGGATTAATAACCACAGACAACGTACAGTGATGTAACTCAAAGCCATGCCTGCAATAACAAAATCCCAATGTCTACTACAGCAAAAGTAAAACTAAACTGTCCTAACACCTGTATGAACCACCCAAGCTATTGCAAACTTGGGTAATGTGACTGCCAATGCCTCCCTTTCCCAAACAGCATGCTGTGGATATCCTGGGCACTCCCTTGCTCTGGTAGCAATTTCCAGTAGTAATCCATAAGTGGATTAAAAGGTAAACAAACTGAATCATGTGAATTAGCATCTTGATGTATAAAATAACATGCACTTTGTCACGTGAAATGCTGTTAGCACTGTGTCTGGTAAAACAGACAATGCCTGCGAGCAGAATTAAAGAGATGAAAGTACACCGGGCGCAGATGGCACGGCACAGTGCGGGCAGGGAGGCATGGCTGGGGCACTGCGGGAAGGTCCTCTATGGATCAGCTGGAATCAGGCAAGTGCGGCGTACGTGCTTTCTGTTTGTGCTATCACTGAAGTGGTGCGGAGCGACCCGACAGAAAATTGTTCTCAAGTAGAAGCAGATGCATTGAGTTGTCAGGGGCAGAGCCATGACGAGACGCCACGGCGCCAGGAACACACCTTCACGTCTCCTCTGTAGCTCTCCCTGACCCCGCTCCCTTCCCTCCTTGGGCAGCATTGAGGCTCAGGGATATTTTATGGTGATATTGTATAGTGATGTCCCCAGTCATGGCTTCAGGAGAAGCTTCTGTGGGCATCTTTCACAGATGCCCACAGGGCTGGGCAATAGTGTGAAGGGCAGCGGAGGGAAGTGAAGCTGCTGCTGCTGTCTCCTATGGCCCGGGTGAAGGAGAGATAATGGGAATATCATACCGCATTCTCCTGTCTCAGGCAAATCTCTACCTGGATTTAAAGACGTTCCACTTGTGGAGAAACCCTCAGCATCTGTGGGACCACCTGCACAGGGCTGGTGGCAGTGAAAAGCAGAATGTGCTGAAAACACTGACAGAATCTCCACAAGACCTTCAGTACCTTGTACCATGCTGAGCTTCACTGTATCTATTTCAGCTAGGTCCAGAGTAAAACAGGGTCCACTCCCCTGCTGTATCCTTCTATCCTGTAAAGGCAATTCCTATTCAAATGGTGGATATTCTCATCAACAAAATACATTATTTTTGTGTAACAGTGGACTATCAACTCCAATAATTAATCTCAGTTTCCATTTTCTTTATTCTCCCGGTGTTTTGGGGCCTGTGACAATGTGTTATTTCCCTTTATACTACCAGCATGTAAGTCTCCAGCCTCAGTATTAATGGCATCTTTCCTTCATCTTTTTTTCTTCCCATTTGCCAACTTCTCATTTTCATAATGTAGGAAGAAAGTTAGCCTAGTATCCAGACCCATAGCAGTGTCAGAGCTAGAAGGATTTCTGTTTTGTGCCCTTTTATTTTTGGAGAGGAGGAGAGTAAAAGGACAAATAATGGCAAATATGTGGATGGTGCCCTGAGGAAGGGTCTGTTTTCCCATGCCTGGGAAAAACTTTGTGACTGAAAGGACATGACCTGGGTGCTGAAGCATCTTTCTGTCTCTGCCAGCATGCAGCAGCCGTGCTCTGTCATCCCTCACTGCCTGTAATGAAAAGGGCAGCAATGAAGAACACTTTCCAAGAGAAGGGATCTTCCTCCACTTTCGTGTGACTCAGCCTTTTCCCACCCAAAGTCTTCCTTCCCTTCTTCTTTCAAAGTGAAATTCCTCAGCCCATTGTTCACAAGTCTCCAAACACTGGTCTGGCAGCTGGTGCACCTGCAGGGCTGTTGCACAATGGTCCAGTTCCCTGCTCTACCGTGTATTTTGGCTATGATATTGCATGGGGGTATGAATTCCAGCATAGTTTAGGATTATGAGGTGATATTAGAGAAAAGGGTAGATGGGACAGCTTGCTCTTGCCAATGCTTTTTCGTTGACACTGTTGAAGGTAATTCTCAGTCCAGTGGGCTGTCCTGCAGGTAGATAACTAGAAGGGTTCTTACCTGGAAAGCAGGTATTGACACTTTCATAACTGTATTTTTCAGAAAGGTTTTCTTCATCTGCAGAAAAGGTCATGAGACATGCAAGTACCATTACAGATCTTATAATTTTAGACTGAATTAAATTTATTATTTATAATAAATAATTCTATCTCCTTCACCTCAGGATTAGACTTCTTATGGATGGTCTGACAGGAACATAGAGACTCAAACGTGAGAGAGCATTTTCTTTTTGTATTCCTTTTCCATGTAAAGAAAATGTCCTCAAAATTGGCAATCTTTATCTATCTATCTTATTTCAGATAATCTAATTTAATAAATAAAAGAAGATATGAAGATATTCCATGCAACTAGAGAGTTAGATATTGTTTGATATTAAAACACTAGTTTGATATTAAAAAATGTTTTCCCAACTGAATAGTAGATAAATAAATAACATTTTTTTATTAATGTTATGTCTGAAAATTTGTCATGACTACCACAGGCTTAGTGCCCTATTTTCAGGTTCTGCAGGTAAATGACATTTATAGATATTCAGCTAATTGATTCTGAACTTAAATAGCCTACAGAAAGGGTAGCCATTGATAAATTTGTGGAAAGAAGAACTCCTACTTCCTGCTATAATTTTACTGGAAGTCAAGAAAGACATGCCTTGCTATAGAGGCATGCAAAATGGTGTGCTCTAAAGATTTTATGAGTTTGAGCTTTGGAATACTGTCTTACTCATAAGGGTGAAGTCATGAGTAAATCACAGATGAGATTTCATTCTTTCAGGAAATACAGAAACCTGGTGCTCAGCAGTATTGGACGGACTCAGATACCAGTGCCTTCAGAAACAGGACTTTGCCAGTCACATGTACAGTATTTGCAACACACACACATAAATCTATTATTGGCTGAATATTTATATACACATATATAAGAATATATGTATGAGCAATCATATATTCTTACACAGTGTGCATTTTTAACTGTCTGAATTAAGAGAATATAAACTCTTAAGTAATAGAAACAGGATTGTGCCTAGCACATGCTTGATAGGTGGAAACATGTAAATAATACACTATATGTTATTTTATATATGAAATACATAATAGAATATATATCCTACAATATATTATATATATTTTTCTATACTATGGATGTACATATATATGAACCTAGATACATTTATGTATACAGTATGTGTTCCTTTAACTCTCCAAAATAACAGGTTTTTACTCTTAATTAGTGTGAACAGAATGCTGCCTACCATACATTCAGTAGAAGCACCTGTTCTGCATTTGGTAACGACAATATGTATGTACATACACATATATACATATGTAAAAATACCTTATTAAAAATATATAAACATTCATATGTATATATACACACATTTACAGATGTACGTGCATACATATAAAGTCTCTAAATTGCTTATAGATACGTGTATGTAGAGACTATAGAGGCGTGCCCATATACATATAGAGTGTGTTAACACTTTAGTTTATATATGTACGTGTATTTATATGACTGCATAAGCATCTCTCTTAATCTGCAGTGAAAGGAATCCCCCCGGCTCTGCCCACACCTGTGCTGCCCCGCTCATCCCCGCAGGTTCTGGGGGGCAGGAGCTGGTGCCGGGGTGTCTGAGGGCCCGCTCACGCCGCAGCACCTGGCGGCGGCTGGG
>VZRZ01002152.1:611461-668380 GCA_013398175.1 Climacteris rufus | reverse complement strand
CCTCTGCTGCCGCTGCTGGTGCCGCTGCTGGCGGCGCTGGTGGCCGGGGCGGCGGAGGCGCGGGCCACCTCGGACGGACAGCTGCCCGGCGCGGCGGCGATGGGCACCGGCACCCCTCCGAGCCCCAGCGGCACCGCTTTCGAGGAGACGCGGCTCCACGTCTTCACCCTGGACTACCCCCACGTGCAAATCCCCTTCGAGATCACCCTCTGGATCCTGCTGGCCTCCCTCGCCAAGATCGGTGAGCGGGGCCGTGGGGCGACCCTCCCTCCCCGTACCTGTCCGGGCCGCCGCTCCGGTCCGTGCCCGGCGCGGGGGCGCGGGAGGAGGGAGGCTGATGCTCCTCCGCGGAGCGGGATGCCCGGGCGGGATTTGGGCTGGCAGGAGTCGGGGTTCTCTCGGCTAGGAAAGGTGCGGAGGAGAAAAGAGACGGGTAAAACCCCGGGCTACGAGGACCGTAAAACCCGGAGTTCACCCGGTGCGTGACTGACTTTTCCTTGATCGCCTTGCTGTCATTTGAGCACGGTCTTCTTTTTCTTAAAATAACGCCGGGTGTAATGACAGTTTCAGAACAGAACAACGGGTCGATGGAAAGCAAATATTTATGAGGGTAGAGTGTGCCTCCTCCTTACACTGCTTTTTCACCATTCACTTATGTCCCGAGAAAGACAAAAAATACCTCACTGTAAAGAGTAAGGAAGGTCACCTCTTCCCTCATGTGGAAAACATTTGCATTGCATAGTTTTACTGAGTTTTATGCAGCTTATATAGTATGTTTTTAATTAGCTTCTGTCCCAAACAGAGAAATGAGTACAGCTAATAATCTAAAGAATGTCAGGTAATGGTGTGCTAGACAGCTATTTAAAATCCAGTAAAGCGCTATGAATGATGAACTTTGTATCTTCTTACCTAGAAGGTAATGTAAGGAATAAAGCTCTGGGAACAAAAGAAGCAAATTTACCCACACTACGGTTGTTTCATTCAAAACTCTGACTTTGCAGCACAGATTTCCATTGAAAATATCATCATGCTCATTCTGATGAAAGATTTTTATTAAAGTCGAAACTTTTAACTTCTGCTTGTGACAGTTAAATAGACTGTGTCATATTTTGTTTAGTGATCAGCTAATTAGGATTCTGAAAAACCAAAAAGTTGTACTCATCTTCTGCCATACCTAACACTGTATTTGGGGTCCTGATCCTTGAGCCAAGCAATTTGCTCTGCATCATGACTTCCTGCAGAAATACTGCGTGTTGCAGCCATTAAGCAGGCATATATCCTAATGCATGTATCCTAATGCATTAGAAGTGCATACTTAGTCTTGAGTATGCATTTAGGTGTTTGCAGAATCAGGACAGAGTTCAAATATGATACACTCAACTACCTCATGAACTGTAATAACCAGAAAATAGGGAGTTTGGTAGAGAATTTAGCCTGTTGAGTACTGTAAAATTGCTCTGACTTCTGAGTTTAGATACAGCAAAAACTCTTCAATAAGCTAAAACTATTGAAAAAATTCTGTTTCATTAAAGATTACAGGGAAGCCATTTGAAACATGTAAACACATATACAGACACAATAATATATCATTTCTGTAAGACCGTACATTCGGACTATAATGATATTTTGCTAGTGCATAGGCATTTAAAAAGTTTTTAAAAAATAAAAGTTGACTGACTAATTTTCCAGTCTGACTCTAGTAAGTAAGCAAGCAAACAGCATAGGTGAAGAAAAATGCATATAATTTTTAAATCCTTTCAGTTACACCAAATGAAAGCAAGTGTGGCTAATCTAGGGCATGCTGTTGTCAGTGTGCGTGCGCGGAGCAATGAGGGCCAGATCCAGGAGTGGCCCTAGGTGTGGCAGTGCTCAGCTTCACCACACCTATCTGCAGGCGCCCTGACTCCAGGACTGGAATTAGGAACATCCAGTTCTTGCTCCTGGAGCTCTGTCTGTGCTTCCTTATCCAGTGAGTGCGTTAGATAAACCTTCCCAGGTCAGGCTCCCGTCACTCCTAAGTCACATTCTATGTCAAATTTTCACTGGTTTGTGCCTTCTTTTGTATTGAAGGTAGCCCAGATGGGCAGTTTTAAATGACCAAGATATGGAAATGATGCTCTGCCATGTCCTACTAGTTACTTGGAGTGAGCCACATGTCTCGATTCAAAGGGATGAAGACGGATTTTCCAGCCCATTTTACTGCCTCTAGCCCTAAGAGTGGCCCTGTGAGAGAGACTCTCTGATGCATTCCTCTCCTCATCATTTCCTGCTGGGCAACACAGGCATCTTGCCCCTGACATGCCAGGCAGTGTGAAATCCACGTCGAGACTCCTGCACTGCCCAGGAAACTTCGGTGCTTAATCTGGCATCACAAATTCCTTTCTGGGGCTAGGCACTGAATGCTTATGCTTGGCACTGCTGAGTAGCAAACCTTTATGAACAGAGCCCTAAGGTCTTTTCAGCTGTGAGGAGCTCAGAAGATAGGGTCCCGAGTAATAACAGCCTTCTCAGTGTGTGAAAGATCCCAAAGAACACTCAGCTGCAGAACCTGCCTATCAATCTTTTAAAAAATATGTTTTAACAGAAGTGCAGTTTCACCAAAACTGAAATGTTCCAGGATTTGCTAATTTTCATAGGGGATTTACCTGAAAGGTTTCTCTGATCCTGCCTGTGATCATGTCACTGTAGGCTTGGTTTAGAGGGAGCAAGAAAGACAGCATAAGAAAGGAAAACCTGAAGTTGCCAAGCAGAACTTGAATGTTTTGACAAGGTACATTTTCACAAAGACGTTAGGAACATGGTGCTTTTTATTCCAGTATAGGACAGGGGCACATTTGGGAATCTAGTGAATTTCCTTGAATGCAATTATTTTTTGACTACCTCTGCTTATTGCTTATTCTGTGTGTTAGCATAGAGGTGTGTTACTCACATGCTGATGGACTCCATGAGTATATTAGATAGGACCCATTGCACCTGAAGTATGCTAGAGTCTAAGCAGTGAGACTAGTTTACTTAACCCCCAGTTTTGCTTAATTTTTATGCTACTAAACATACAAAATATTGTGTAACTGATCCAGATTGCCATTATCTCTGTGTTTAATCACAAATGCACAATGTGAAATGTTTCTTCTGGAAATGAGCTGATATCCTTCCAACTCTGCTCTCCTGAAAGAAGGTTTAAGCTATTCAGAGGTACTCATCTCAGTGCCATTCCCAGCATCAGAAAGCACTGGAATTCACCCAAAAAAAGAAGAAAACCAGGATTCTAAGGACTTTTAGCTTGAAACATACTGAACTTGCACTTTAGGCAAGTGTCCTACTGCCATTTTTCCCATAGTATATGGAAGATATTTACTTGGTAAACATCTTCTGTGCTGTTGAAGCTGAGTCACCATCTGCAGTCCAAGAACAGGGTTAAAAGAGAAGAAAGTAGCTGTAGTCCTGCATTCAGCATGAAAATATGAGTATTCCAGTACTGCAGGGGATCTACTCCCAGGGTGCTCCTGGCCCTGTCGCTGTGGATCCATCAGAGCAGGGAAGATGTTCCTCATCCTGCAGTGCACCTGCACCTGACTTGACATGCAGTGGATTCTAAATCCTAGCTCTCTGCCCTCAAAGCAGGACCCATACCCTGTCCCTGATCACCCTTGAATGCTTTTCACATAGACAGGAAGTCTTTCAGGAGTTTTGATGCTGTTTGCATGAATACAAAGCATATTTAACTTAGTGGGAGTCTTTCCATTCTCTTTATTTATGAGGTGCAGTCCCAAATCTCTGAGAGGGTGTGAGTTTTTCAGAGTGACTTGTAAAGAAGAGAAGAAAAGATTTTTATTTTTTTATTCACAGTAGACATATCATTGCCATTGCATTACAACTGGTTGGGATTGTTTTTTGTTTTCATCAAAAGGTGAATTTACAAAATATCCCTCCTCTTGAATTTTATTGAGGAAATTATTTAAAATTTACTTTTGAAGGATTTAAAAAAACTTTTAGCAAAACCTGCTTACTCAGGGGAAATTCCTTGAGCGTTGTATTAGAATTGTATTTCTGCCACTGCAGAAACCAAGATAAATCATAAAATGTTTATATGAAAGCAGCTGAAAGGTGAAGAATTAAGTCTCCAACTGCAGATTCTTGTTTTTTCCAGAATTATTACCTGTTCTGGCAATATAGGACATTGGTGATTCATTGGTTTCGAAGAATGCCAGTGAATTTGGCAGTCCTTCTAATGAGTCACATAGGCTGTGTTCCTAATTATTTAAAGCAGCCTATGTTCATTCAAAAAGTAAAAATAAATGCAGCTTGAGCTGCTTGCTCTTAAAAATAGCTTTAATAGTTATAGGATATGTAACTAAAAAGTCGGTAGATTAAAACAGCTTTCCTCTGGGTCCTTCTTAACCATTTGTTTTCCTTGATTAAAAGTTCAGGCTTTCTTTTATCTGCAAAAGAAGTCCACGGTGAAGGGAGAATTACATTAATAGGTGTTACAAGATACATAAGCCTGAAATTGGGAAACTGGATGTAAACTATACCAAGATTGTAGTAGTTTAACTGTTTCGACTACAGGTGTGATTTTTACTGAAATAGTTGTACTGAAATAGACGCCCGTTATTACCACACCCAGTGTTTCCATGCAGCTCTCATTTAAAATAATTGAAATGCTTTTTAGTTAGGCAGGGATTGTGGGATCTTGTGGGTGTGGATCGATTTCTATATAATTATGTGGGCCAAATATAGATAAGGAGGAGTCTGGAAAAGATTGGCATCGCTGGGACCTGGAATGTGACCTTGGTGCATAAGGTTGATCATTCCATTATATTGACGAGAGTAAGTTCCTTCAAAACTTTTCCCATTCATTACCAGAATTATCCTTACAACAGCCAACTTCTACAAGTAACTGGAATCTTTAAATCAAAACTGCACAGCTTTGAGAGTTTTAGTTTAGGAACATTCAACCACTAAGTCCTCATTCAGAGTATGTTTTAATTCATTTTTTCAGTACTTTGCACAGATTTTTATGAAAGAATTCTGACTCTACCACAATTCATATAACACAGAAGAATGAACATAATATTACAGGCTACAACGATTGTCACTTTATGGAAAACATGTTGCTTCTTAAGAGATTAATTTGGAGGCTCCACTAAAAATAACTGTGTCTGTAAATGCTTCCTTATGGTGGCAGGGGAAGTGATCATGGGTGACTGGGTGCAGGTCACATGTGCTAGTTTCCTTCACTAGCTTTGAGACTGTAAAAGTAAAAATGAAATTAATGATGTGCTCTTAAACTCTTGTGTGAATCTGTCCAGGGTGGAATCAGTGGTTAGTATGATGATTTTTTTTCTCTATCTAGATGTAATTTTCCCTAGAGAAGTGTTTGAATTGTATTTCTGGAGAATCCGCATTTAAAAAACCCCCAGAGTTTCACAGAGAGAACCCTTGCACACAGTTGCTCCATCCAGCCTAGCTCTTAAGTGGAATGTCTAGCTATTAATTTGTTTCTTCACCAAATTAACTGAATTAACTGTGCTAGCCAACATATTTGCCTTGACCCATTATGGATGTCCAGTTCATTCTTTGCAATGAAAATTAAATTGTCCTGCAATTGCCGTTTGTTTAGTATAGAAACAAAGATAAACAGAACCCAGAACTTATAGATTCTGTACAAGTAACCATTTCCCTTTCTTGTGTTTGAATTTCCTTTGAAGGCTTTCATCTCTATCACAAGTTGCCCTCAATAGTACCTGAAAGTTGTCTCCTTATTCTGGTTGGATTGCTTCTTGGTGGGATTATTTTTGGAGCAGAGGAGAAGTCCCCACCTGTAATGAACAGTGATGTGTTTTTCTTGTATCTTTTACCACCCATTGTACTCGACGCTGGATATTTTATGCCAACTCGTCTTTTCTTTGAGAACTTTGGTACCATATTCTGGTATGCTGTGGTGGGCACACTCTGGAATGCCATCGGCATTGGAATTTCCCTTTATGGAATTTGCCAGATCAGTGCATTTGGTTTGACTGATATCACATTGCTGCAGAATTTGCTCTTTGGCAGCCTCATTTCAGCTGTGGATCCTGTGGCGGTGTTAGCTGTCTTTGAAAATATCCATGTCAATGAGCAGCTTTACATCCTGGTGTTCGGAGAGTCTTTGCTGAATGATGCTATAACTGTGGTAAGTTACTTGATAAAGGATTAATTGATAAAATTATAAATTATTGTTTACATGCCACTCCATTGTATCTCTTTGTATCTGGCTGTTACAGTTTACTAATAGTGCTGTGTCTAATTCTTTAAACTTTAGATTTAGAAACCATGGTAGTCTTACTATGTGAGAGTAATGGTAGCATACTTACTGTAGGGATTTTACTACCCGATCACTCTAGTTTCTGTATCTTTGTAATTCTGTTACTTCTGTAATCTGAAACTGTAGGTTTTCCTCACCTGCAGAAATGTTGTTGGACAGGAAAGGAAAAGGGCCGGTGTGGGTGTTGCAGTGTTCATGGGGAGGATGGGAAAATCACAGACATGGCACAGGACCTGGCTGACGTTAACTTTTTGCATATGGCCATCTAGTTGGAACTGCTCTGAAACCACCAATACATGTATTCCAGGCTACAGAGGAGATAAGACAGACACCTGGAGGCAGTAATTTCTAATCATTAACTAGCTGAACTGGTGTTGTGGTGCTGACCTGAGGACAGCAATCTGCAAATTCCATTATCATCCCCAATGTCCCTCATTTGTACCTCATGATGTGTCCCATGTCTGGGACATTACGCCCATTTATCCATGCCTTGAAATCCTGCCCATGCCAACTATGGCCTGGCATGCTTTCTGGTTTGTGACACATAGAGGTCCAGTTTTTCCTATGCTAGAAGAATCAGAAAGATTAGTGAATTGGGTCCGCGCTTTCCTGTCTCTGTCCCTGGCTTCTTATTCCTGTCCCATTCTAGGCACAACTGTCCTTCTGTTTTCCCCTTTTCTCGGACTTTGCCTCACCTGCTTAATACATGTATATGTCATGATACATTCTGAGCCTTGGTATTGATAAATTCTTGTGTGTCTGTGGGAATACTGTATTATTTTTTCACTTACACTGTATGCTTTACCTGATTCTGTTGCTATCCAGCCAGCTGAATCACATCTCCTCTTATAGGTTTGCCTTGAAGCCTAACTTTTCTCATTAGCTTACAGCTGGAACTGCCTGCCGATGCTAAACTGGTACTTAAGCCAGTCCTGTAAATAAGTAGGTGTGCATACTGAGTTTCCAAAGGCTTAGCAGTTCAGCCATGGCTTGGTCTGTCTCTGTTCACTCATAATGGCCACTTACGTGATGGAAGTCTCTTCATACAAACTCTTTTTTGTTTTTTTTTTTAGTGGATTTTTACAAACAAAATTACTTTTTCAATCACAAAGTCAACCACCTTTCCAGAGCAGCAGTTCATACAGCATATGATTTGCTAGGAAAACTCTGCATCCTGGTCACCGGCATATTCATATGTGCTATTGCCCAAAGGCAAATTACTCTAAACCACCATTTTTATAGGGGCTAGCATGGCAATTTAATGCGTGGCTTTCCTGTAGGCATCATTATTGCTTATCTGGAGGTTTCCTTATGGCATGCCTGCCCAGAACCCCTAAGTCAGGGAAGATAATCTGAGGAGTCTGTTGGGCCAGCCCAGTGACGCACTGGCCTTACATATATTTATGAAGGAGTGAAAGGAATTTCGAGTAACTTTGGCCTTACTTCTGATCTCTAAAAGGTAGCACTTGGACATAGACCAAGTTGTTTCTACCTGCGAATCGTTCCTTGTTATGTTTTTGCACACCTGCAATCATGTGATTATACCTAAAACGTGACCCGTCACACAGATTCCTGGGGGTGCCCTTAGAGGACCTTGCCTTCCCTGCCCATAGTAGTGCTGCCGGGGTCACTCAGCCATGTGCTCTGAGGAGGTGATGTTTTGTACTCTCCCTTCCTCTGCCTCTGTTTTAGAGGAGGAGCTGATAAGACCAGCTAACAGGCAGAGCTCAGAACCTTTCAGTTTTCATCTGCTGCAGCCCTTGAGTCCCACCTGCCCTGGCAAGTGCCTGCAGTGGGATGTGGGGATCAAGTAGGAGGGGAGTGGAATGCAGGTTGGCCATCCATGGGAGTTGCCTAATTTCTGTGGGCACTGCAGTATGAAAAATCCTGGGGCTACACAGATAGGCAGTGCAAAACAGAGTGGCTTTGCTAAATGTGCTTTTATTAGAATAGCAGGGTCATCTATGCTTTCCCTTTTCAGAGAACATGCTACCACACCTTCATTTTGTATACAAAACAAAGTGTGTTTTCTCAGGATTATCAGCTCTGCTGCTTTTCTCAGATGGTCTTTCATGCCTAATAGTATTTGAGATATGTCAGTGTATTTGGATGTTCCTTTTCCCCCACTGGTGGAATTTTGGAGCTTGAATTTGGCTGAGGACAATGTTTGCCTAGTGGATTCTTGGTCAGAGTTGATCCTTTACCAAAAAACTGAATCAGGCATAACTAGCACGGTGATATTAAATAGTAAGATCACAGCTGTGTTAGCAGTTCAAATTCCAGTTCTGGGCTTAAAATCACAGAGAAGGAACCAGTGTCATTACAATAATATTATTCCCATGTTAGAAAACAGTACAGCAGTACTCTGTATTCTGCCTCTGCTGAAAACATTATTTTAGAGTGCTTTAATTTTAGAATTAAAAACTAATAACTGACAACTGATGAAAATAAGCAATTAGTGTTTCAGAGATAGTCTGAGACAAATTTAAAAAGTGATCAGTGACTAATATTGCTTGGTGTAACCTTCAGTGAGTTCAGCTGAAGGCTGTTGAGTAAATGCAAATCCTGAACTTCAAAAAATCCCCCTGTTCACATATCAAATGCATTAAAAAACTGACCAGAGCTGGTGTTTAAAGCACCTGGAAGTTTAGAGAAAGCTGTAAAACTGAACTGCTGGAGAGTAAAAGGGAAGCAAACCTGTTTTTGATCTTGTTTACAACAGTGTAAATACAGAAAAAGAGGAATGAGGTTAAAATCATGTTCATGACATTCTACAGAAGCTGCTGCTTCTACTATGGCTGAGGTACAAAGGATAACATTGCTTTTCTTCTTTCAAATAGCTTATGGCAATAGACTTGAGATTTATGGGGATGTCTCTGTGTGGAACAGCAGGCTCCATTGTATTTGCAGGGTTAATACTTTACTGTGAGGATGAGGTGATGTTATGGGAAGGCTCTGATAGAGCAAAATTCTCTGCTTTACAAGCACCTTGCAGTGCCGTTAGAGACTTGCCTTGTGTATATTTATATTGTTATTTTTTTTAATATAAAAAATACTATTTAAAACTCCAATTAAAGAAAATAATCAACTTCCCTAGTACGTACTAAGAGAGTATTCTGCCAGGTGAAATTCTGTAGGTGTCTTAGATAAAAACACAATTCTGGCATTGTCCCAAGTTTCAACAAGTGACTCAGAGAAATCCCTTGCACACAACACAAGTGAACAGTACTTTTTCTTCAGTCAGTGTTTCGTGGAGTCCTGTGAGTCTGTGGACTGAGAGGTCCTTGCAAAGTGACCAGAGCAAAGGTAGTCCTGCTGTCAGTAGGTTTAATTCTGGTATACTTCTCTCCATGAGAATCCATAAGATCAACAAATCAAAACAGGTGGAAAAGCACTGGAGCCTATGACATTGCTTTCCTGTCCTGCACAGTACACAGTAACACAGAATGGGGCATAAGGCTGGGAGTCTGCCTCAGAGCAGCAAGTTAAAGGGGTTCAGATGGAAAAGCACACTTCTCCAAAGTGGACTCATCCTGAGAGCATCACTGTTATCAAATAAATAGTTCATGATCCTGCTCTTACTGTATTTGTTGCTTTGTGATGAAAATTATTGGTGACCATTCTATGTTTGATTTAACCTTCTCTTTTCATGCTTGCTCTGGAATATATTTTTTCTTTTCTTTTTCAGTTTTTTCTTTCACTTAGCCCAAAGGACCCATAGTAAGCCATGTCTTTGTATTAAACTCTTAGTTCCATAAGACCTTTCCAGTTTTGACTAAGAAGTGCTGAACAACTCATATTCTGTCATGTGAGAGAGAACAAGACTGCAAACATGAGAAATCCTTCCACAGCCACTACTCAAACACGTACTTTGTTGGCACAATGCAAGTACTGATAAAACATTATTCTTTTAAATAGCATTCCTGATAGAGAAACCTATTTGGTTTACTAAGAAGTCCAGAAAGAAAACAGAGGTTTAACTCCTGCAAGCTGTCTAAGATGACTGGTCTTCACTGGCTATGAACCCACTGTGGTAGGAATAGGTGTCTGTGACCAAAGTTAGCTCTGCACAAGGGGACTGTGTAGCTGTCATGGTACTGCAGGGCTGAGATCATATGTGCAGCACCAGGGAACGCTTAAATCTCACAAGTAAATCTGCAGATGTTGCAACCCTTTAAGGTTTCTTTAAGGGTAACTGATTTAATAGTTTTCTGTTTTGGAGTAACTAAAATACTGGATATTAGGAAAATGTGGACTTTAGATTATACTGCTTCCTATGTAAAACAAAAAAGCTTTCTGGCTAAGAAAATGTGATAATCCCATTGACCTAGTTTGTTTTGGAGGTTTGTTATAAACACTGAAAATTAAACTGGGCAAACACATGCCAACAGTTTTTTAATGGCAATCAAAACTAAATCTCTAGAAATACTTGCTATTTTGGACAGTCTTTAAACCATTGGATTCCTAATGGTCAATAATTTAGAGAAAGAGTGCTGGCTTCATGAATGCCATGTTTGTTTTACTCCTTGAGGTGGTACTGTCCATCCCCAGCACCCTCTACCCCCTCCTAATCCCCCCATGCTAGATGAATCTGTGGTCTAATTCAGTACTGTATCTCTCAGTCATGTAGATCAAACACATTTGAAAATAAATTGATTTTTCACTGATTATGAAATTATTTTTTCCTCCTTTTTTATTTCTTTTAATCTGGGGAAAATCTGAAATGGACATTTGTGGAGAAATTAGAAGCTCTGTCAATAAATGAATTTAAAGAAGAATTAGGTAGGTCTGTGTTGCTGGCCCCCAGAATTGCATGGGTTAAAAAAATCAGTCCCATTTGCAAAAATGGGAGCAATTGTATTTATCTGTTTTCATGTGTCTCTCTTATATATATGGGTGACACATATGCTGGAGATAACAGTGTATCTCAAGAGCAAATTTGAGGTATAGAGAAATTCAAAGTTCAACATTTAAGCAGAGGAACATAATGACATGAAGGGAAATTAAGAATAGTTCAAAAACATAATGTGCTTTCTTTTTCCTCATAGGTCCTGTACAATTTGTTCAAGTCTTTCTGCCAGATGCGCACAATTAAGGTTATTGACATATTCGCTGGGATTGCTAACTTCTTTATAGTGGGGATCGGTGGAGTATTGATTGGAATCCTTTTGGGATTTGTAGCAGCCTTTACCACCCGTTTCACCCATAAAATCCGAGTGATTGAGCCACTCTTTGTCTTCCTGTACAGTTACTTGTCATACATAACAGCTGAAATGTTTCATCTCTCGGGCATCATGGCGTAAGTACCCCAAACTTCAGTAATCATAGCATCCAAGTAGGAATGCCAAAGGAAATTGGAAAGAGGATCAGATTTTGCAAACCTTGCCATGTGGCATTGTTCCACAGTGCATGGCAGAGATGCTGGCTTGAGGATTTCCGGCCTCTTCCCTCCCGCTTCCACCCCATTCTCTCAGCTTGCCACTACACCAGCTGTGTCACTAAAACTGCTCATGGCTTCACATCATAAGCTGTATCTTTGAAATGTTCCAAGTTAAAAATATTCACTTGTATTTTCAGTGGGCTTATTTTTAACCCAGATCACTTTGGTGACCTGTGTCCTCGTGTGACCCTTCAACTAGTCATAAGGGCATCGGTGAGGAGTGTCCCACAGTGATGAAGGGGCAGTGGTGCCGGGAGGGAGTGGGAGTGGTAACAGAGACCTTTATGAGCTGGCTTCACTTTCTATGCCAATATATTGTGAAACAATTTATAACAGTTAGTCATCTGAGCAGCCAGTAAGTACCATTCAATGAAGACCATGTATCATTAAGGCAAACTCCTGCTGTATTACAAGCACAATGAGGATTGGGTGAATGTAAAATTTGCAGTCCTATGGTGATACAATGCTATAGTTAAGCATTTTGATATGTGTGTCTGTTACAATGTTCTCTGTGTACATAATTATGTATAAAATAATATTTTTCTTCCCAGTTCCAACAGATAAAAATATTTTCACTTCTGGTTTTCCACTCCTGGTCTTCAGTAAAAAGAGAGCACAGCTGCTATCATAATTCTGTTTATACTGTAACAACTTCAACTTTAGAGAGAGACTTTATGACTTTGATAGGCTTAAACGTTTTGCTCTGGTTCCAAGTAATATGTTTAAAGGCCAACATTCTTTAATGACTTTGTATTGTTATAATGGCAAATATGAGTCATTCAAGCATTAGGAGCAGAGCTTTTTGTGTAAGCTCAGATGTTACTTCTGAGTATCACTAGTACTCAATAATACCTTACCTGATTATTATCTTTTAGTCAGGTGAAGATAGGTTTAATATTGTAGTCATGCCAGTATAAGGTTTTCTGGGGCTGGGAAGCAATTTACAAGGAAACTTACAGCTGATGATTTCATTAGTATAAAAATAGAAGTATGCCATGAAACAACAGGGGTTGGTACTTTTATGTAAGTACAGAGCTATAGCTTGCATGGGTTTCTTTCTCTGATATGAGCCTAAATAAAGCAACATATTCATCCACTTTGACCGAGTTCATAAACGTGCCATCTCTTTTCATAGCTTCTATTCATAGCATTTGTGTGGTTTCTCATTTCCTCCACCTCTTAAGCCAAATGTTCCTGACATCCTATGATCAAATACTTAAAGGGTTTCTAAACCAAAAACGCGTGGCTAAACTGTACATGGAAGAAATTGTGGCAGTGTTTATGAAAATACTGATTTGGACCTGCTGCATCCAGGACACAACAGAAAGGGCATAATGGGTCTGCAGTTGGGTCAATGGACCCACCACATGCCAGTGCCTGCCACCAGCACACCAGAGCTTCCCACAGTGCTAACAACCTATTCATTTTCATTTGTACACTGGCCCCTGAGTGGGTGCAACACAGAAGAGGAAACACAAAGCATTTTCTCCCTCAAACAGCACAATAGAAAATGAGTTGTCTTTAAAATATTCTGTCTGGTTTTGACTCTAAGCATACTTTGTAACAGCTGGCAGAACTGGGCACAGCAGTAACATCCAGGGTGAGCTGGGTCTCAGCTGTCACAGAGCCTGTCCCCTTCCAGCAGTGCTGCTGAGAGCCTTGGAGCTCCTGCAATCTCTGCATCCCCTTGGAGTAAATCTACCCCGTGCTTTCCACATTTAATTGGCCTTTGAACTACAGAGAGTAATTTGCCGTGTGTCACAGTGCAGAAACACGCACCTGTGTTGAGTTCATTGTCGTTTTCTGCAGCGACTGACTCATGTAAGGATTGCTTGGGTCTGACTTAAAAGTCAGCCCTCCTTTGGGCATGTAGTTGGATCAAATGACTTTGGAATGTCCCCTACAACCCAGTTTGTTTATTTATTATTTGCTTCTGTGGCCGTTTACAGTTCAGCCTATGAGGAATAATTGCTTGATCTCCTCCTTTTCACCCATGTCCACACGAGTTTGTTAAACTACTTATTGCCACTTGTTTCATAACCAGGTTTGTAAAGATACTCAGTGAGACCTTGTGGTTACATGCTGTACCATACTTTAAGGGAAGGACGTGAGCAAGAACGTACAGTGTTACCAAATAAATGAGATACTTACACAGATTGCCTCATTCCTGGGCAAGTAGGAATTCACTGGCAGAAGGGAATGAAAGGCACTTGTCCCTTTTCTGATAAGTCTGTGTACTTGTTTTAAGGATAAACGATTCTTGAAATGTCTGTGTATAACCCCTGCAACCAGGTTACTTGGCTGAACAATAAATGGGACTGAGCCATGTCAGTGGCTGAGCAGTGAGAGCTGCAGTGAGAAAATCCTCTTCAGAAGAAGAGGAAAGAGCTTCTACTGTAACTAGAGCTGGGCATGAATGAAGATCACAGGTGTAAAACATACAGATGTGATTCTGAACTTTATTCGCTTGGTTCCATTTCTAATTATAATGCTTCATTTTCTGCTTACTAATTTCTCATAAAGGCTGTGAAGCAGCAAAACTATTAATATGTTTCTTTTTTCTTTCTTTTTTTTTTTTTTTTTGCAACAATGAATGAGCAGTCTGAAAGGAGCAAACATTGAAACTACTGTAAATTTAGTAGGTCAAGGAAACTTGAGGATTGAACCCAGTGGCCTAGTTTATTGCAGTCCTGACAGAAACTGCACTGTTTATACAGGGAGACTTTTATTCTTCAGAAGTACAGAATGTTGCAGGTTAATTGCAATGAAGTGCTTTTCCCTTTCCCTTCTTGACCTAGGCAACTACTCAGGTCACATAATTGGAAGCCAGAATTAATGTATGTTGGTGAGAAATGTAAAATAAAAGACATCTAAGCTTTGGCTCTGATTATCATGACAGTAAAAATTTAGTTTGTGAAGAACTTATTATAATAACATGCATAAAATCTTGCAGAAAGACATTGATTTTATATTTAATTCTAACACTATATCCCCACAAGATTTTCCAATGAAAGAGACTTCAACATGTATTTTTTCTAATGTAAATAAGTACTCTAAAGAGATAACTGATTCAAAGTGAGAAGTGATTAGCTGTGGAATATTACTTACCTGAAGAACAAAAAATCATGTATAGCTCTATTTGTTATGCCATTGAACCAACTCCTCTATTACTTGACACTAATTGAATGAATGCAAGATGTGACTGAAAATAAGAGTGTTGTCTCTTTAAATTCTAGTGGTTAAGCATGGTAGGTGTTTTAAGTTACAGCTTGCAAGGATCCTGATTAATCTGGTGACAGATTCTTATCAGACATCTATTTACAGTGTCTGCATTACCTCAGGTTCCAAAAACAAACCATGTCCAGAGCATGCTTCCCCACTCCCCATGCTGCAGGGCTTTCCTAAATTACTATAATAATGAAAACAATTTATTTTAAGAAGGTAATAAATAGTACTGAGTGTTTCATTGTGCCTTTGATGCAGACCTGACAGTCCTAATGCTTCAGGGAACTAAGCTGCTGCTTTGGGACTCTGAAATGACTGTGGGCCTGGAAATGGCTGTTTTGCAGCCTGCCCACTGCCTTCTTGCTCTTTTGCATTTGCTGCCCCTGCACTTGCCAGCTCCACTGTGTGCCATCGGCTGGAGGTAGCCAGGATGCATCACACTTGTTACACTTGTGCAGATAAGCAGTGTACACGCTGGAGAGCTGTCACAACCCATGGCTGAGCCTGAGATAGTTGTAGGTGTGTCGGTGCGGCTTGTGGCTTGTGAAGAGGTGGTTTGCCACTGAGTATGAGACTTCTGGAGGGTCAAAGAGTTAAGTAGATTGGAGAATATTTGCACATGTACTTCTGTGCTTGATCATCAGAACTATGTGCAAATTGAGGAACCTGGGAATGTTTTACAGCTTCTGGGCTGGAGTATATGTTGACCAAGTTGCTGCTTCTTTTTGGGACAAAATCCATACATGGCCCAGGTCCTTTCCCACTTTCTTCCTCAAGCACATAAGTTTTTGGGATCTGTTGTAAGTCCCCAGTCTGAGCAACTGTAAGATCACAAAAAAGAGGACAGCTGTGAAAAGCATCATCAGTTTGTCAGTACTGGCAAAAAGGCAGGACCTCTGTTGTCCCAACTATATGCTCAAACTAGAAATATTGCCTAAATCACTGAGTTTTTCAGGGACTAAGCTTGCATGCTTAGGAAATCTACATTGTATTTTCCAAAGTGGATCCTGTGTAACCAGGATGAGCTCTGATTCCCAGGCAGCCTGCTACCCGTAGACCACAGAGGATCTTTCTGTTCAAGACCATGGTGAAATCAGCTGACAATGATGAGCGGACTGACAATCACATCAGTATTAAATATAGATGGAGGTCTGGGATAGTCTTAGTCAGACTTTCCTTCTTCTTAGCCTCAGAGTTTTCTTAGGGTTGGGAGCTAGTTTTTGCATGGCAATAGACATTTTATTTTGTGCTGACTAGATCTCCTGCTCTATCACCGAGTATAGGTGGACAAAAAGGGTGAAGGCCAGGTTAAGTGCACTGTTCTGCCTGTGTTTGTAAGCCACTATCTGCCCCATCAGACTTCATCTATCCCCATATCAGATCCTCTTTCTTGGGTTTTATTCACTCTGATGTACCTTCAGAGCCTCTGCTGCTTGGGAGAGATCAGTGGACTACACTGTGTCCTCTCCCAGTGTCCATGTGTCCTCCCAGACTTGTCCCGCAGAAGTATTGTTGCCCAGCTGCTTTGGGGATGAAGATGTGGCTCCATGTAAGAGAAGGAAACTTCTGGACAAATTAATTAATCAGGAGAAATGTGTTAAGTCTGCCAGTGGCTACAACCTGAGGTACTGCTATGGACGCTCTCTTGCAAAGTGCTAAGAACGTTCACTATATGAAAATCCTTTTGGAGTTACTGTTGCTTCTGGGATTCCTTTTGCTTTGTGAAAAAGATTTTAAATCCTTTACTTAGAAGAAAGAACCCAGACATGTGTGTTCATAATGTCAGTCAGGTTTCTCTGAGCTCTTCCCCAGTCTGTCTTTCCACTTACATTCACATTCAGGGATGTTTGGTTCAGAGTGGTTCAGAGATGGGGCTCTTGGCTTAGAGGCAGGACATGCTCAGTAGAAGAATTTCTGCAGTGGTATCTCCACAAAGCTTGGGAGACTTCAAGTTTTTCCAGAGAATCTAGCAAAACTGCCCTCCTCCTCCATGAGAAAGAGAAGTGTAGAGATTTCAGTGTGAAGAAATATCCCCTGTGTTAGTAGATAATTATAAACTGAAAACTTGGTGTAATTGTGATAAATAACCATAGACAAGTTGGCTGTATTCATCAAGACAGTGTAAATACATACCTCTCTCTCTGTTTAGATGTAGTGTTCATGGTTTGACTGACAACCCATACATGGATATGTATAATGTTTTCACTGGGAAATCAGAGTAGACGTTGTTGCCCTAGACAGTGGAACCAGGAACTAGAGCTGTTTCATAATGTATCTTTTCCTTAGTTGCCCACCCTGATAGTTACTGGGTGATCCAGACTGTACTTCCCTACACTGAGAAACTACCTTCAGGTCATCCTCCAGCCAGCTCTGCTAACTACCCTTAAGCTTGTGAATGTGTAGCTGAGTGGTCCTCAGCCATCCCTGTACCATGGACAACCATACTGAGCAAGTGACGTACAGCCAGTAATGTCATTCTTTGCTTTTCCTGCTGATTAACAAACTCTGTTTACTAACACATGGACTTGCAGATGTATTTACAGTAAACTCTTTCTCTTCTCTCATGTATTAGCTTAGATGCCCATTTCAGTCATTTGTAGGTGCTTTAAATGTGCAGCAGCAGCAGTGTGATTTCTGGTGGTGTTTTTCTCCTATTCAGCCCTATGTGCCGGCAAAACAATCAGTGGCCTAAAGTGGTGAAGGATGACAAATTGTCTGTAGCCTTGCTGCTTACCTTGCCTGGAAAGAGGAGCTGGCTGCTGTCACTGCTTTGTGGTGGGACAATTGCTGGTAGGGAAAGAGGAAAGTCCTGCCCTGCCACAGGATATGCAGTGTCCACCCTGTCTGATGTCCCTCAGCAGCGATAGATGCAGCAACTTCCATTTTCCAGAGGTGTCCCTGTCTCTCCTCATCTCTGCCTCTTTCAAAACACAGAGTTTGAGTGACACCTGCACAGATTATGTGCATTTAGTGTGACAAAGCTCTCCATATACTGATGTCTTCTCAGAAAACTTCCCATTGCAGAAAAAAAAAACAAAACAACTTGTGCCCAAAATTGTAGGTTCCCCAAACCTATGAATTTGAGATTGGTTATGGAATAAGTTATGCTTTGCATTTTAAAGAGAACTATGGAAAAGTGAATGGTATTATGTAGATATGAGGGAGGCTAAAAAAAGTAAAGCAAATGAAATATGTGTTAATGTTTGCCTTTCAGAATTACAGCTTGTGCCATGACCATGAATAAATACGTGGAGGAAAATGTTTCTCAAAAATCCTACACAACAATAAAATATTTCATGAAGATGCTGAGCAGTGTCAGTGAGACCTTAATCTTCATCTTCATGGGTGTGTCTACAGTTGGGAAGAACCATGAATGGAACTGGGCCTTTGTTAGCTTCACCCTCCTTTTCTGTTTAATCTGGAGGGCGCTAGGTAAGCAAGTCTCATACTGTGGGTCAGTATTCGTTGCAAGTTAAATGTTTTACCTCTTGTCAAGTAGAAAATGCCAAAATTTAGGCAGAGGCCCATCAGTTTGTAGAGTGGTTTTCTTATTAGTAATATGTCCTATATTTCAGGGTCAGCTTCCACCTTTCCCCATGTGGGGAAATGAAACCTAAAAAATCAGTTTTGCCCTGATCCTTTCCATCTAAAGTCAGAGGCAGTCTGCTTGTTACTCTTAATATATATATATTTGTGTAAACACTTGTTTACAAATAAACAAATTTTGCTAAAAAGAATTAGCAGTCGTACAGCAATTAAAAGATTGTGGGCTTTGGGTTTTGTTTGTTTGTTTGAGGTTTTTGTTTCTTTTGGGTTTTTTGTTTTGTTGTTGTTAGCTTATTGGGGCATTTTTGTTTGTTTTTGTGTTTTGTTGTTATTGTTTTGTTTTTAATTTATGTTTACTAGCTTTGGGATTTTCCCAGTCATTGACATAAATAGTACCAAACCAGAAAATGCTGTAGTTGAAGTATTCAGGTATATATTGTAAAGAACACCTCCTGTAAGAAACTGCTTGATCCCTCATGAGTTTACAGTTTCTCTTTGACCTGGAGAGCTAAGTGCAGGGAATGCTTGTAGGTCTTAAGCCTGCTCCTCTCCCGAGCTTCATCTGTAATGATTCAGTCCCTCCATGGGTAAAGGTGGATCATGCTCTGATCTGCAACCCTGCGTCTGGCTCCCAAATCTTCTTCCAGAGCAGAAATCTGAACTATTTTCCTACTGCACCTGCAATCCCGCAATTAATACTTCATGCTGAAAAGCAGCCTAACAGCTGGACTGCCAGCCAGCTCTTGCCCTCTCTGGTTTCTTTCTTCACCTGCCTTCATATCTTTATTCCAGTCTGCCACATCCCTGGAACATTTTTCTATGGTATGCCAGCATGCACTGGCATCTTCTCCCCAAATCCTCAGTCCTGCATCCTTCCTGTCTCTGTGAGTAAATTTGAGTGAATAGGAGTTTGGAGGGTTCAAAGCACAGATTGATAGAGGTGACAAACCAAAGTGTTCAAAATCATCTCAAATCCTATTAAAAAGCAATAGGAGTCTTGGTCTATACTGACATAGAGAATTATTGCTGTTCCAGAGATGCAGAGTCTAGCAGATAGCTGTCTCGTGGAGATCTATTAGCTGCTTCAGGTCCTAAATCCAGCTGACCTGAGGTGTTTAGCTCACTAAATATGTTTAAGATGATATTCCTTAGGCTTTTTATTTTAGTAATATGGTATTTTCAAGCTAGTAAGTAATATTTCATTTCTTCAATAATATGTATTGAAGAAGAAAATAAAAGGTAAGAAGCTAATAGAAGTGTTTTTAAACAAATAGTAGCATCATGAGCATCATTCTGTGTAATTTAAGTTCCCTTTTTTACCTCCTTCTTGTATTTCTGTTCTTTTCCCTCAGGTGTTTTTGTTCTGACTCAGATCATTAATGTATTCCGGACAATACCTCTCACTTTTAAGGACCAATTTATTATTGCCTATGGAGGTCTCCGAGGAGCTATTTGTTTTTCACTTGTGTTTCTGCTTCCTCCTGCTGTGTTCCCCAGGAAGAAATTGTTCATCACTGCTGTTATCGTGGTGATATTCTTTACTGTTTTCATTCAGGTAGTACCTTTCCTGTTCTGGACTTCTTCTTTCTCAGACAGGTAGTAAATAAGCCATGGGTACAAAAATAAATGTTCTAACTTACTATAAGGAACATACTTAAAGGTACTCTCCACAGTCATAGTGGAAAAAAATGCTGTGCATACCAAAGGCAGGTAGCAAAATATGCCAGACATTAAGTGCTTATGCTAACATATAAGTAGTATTAAGTATTTAAGACTAGTGAGGTTGGAGTAGAGATAAAAGATAATCTAGGTACAGCTCCAGCAGTAATTCCTTTTTTTAGAATGTTTAAATCTGAGTGTTTACTTGGGAGTTCAGTGTTGGAGATAGTGCACAGTGAGCAGGGAAAGACACTGAGAGCCTGGATGGGTGGAGTCTGGGTGTTAGGAAGTGGTGCTGCAAACCAGCTGGACGTCCCTAAAAAAGCATCAGGTGTGCAGAAGGACATGAAGAACTTGTCTCTGCTGACCACTTGGCCATGGAGACCTGGTCAAGAATGACCAAGAGACTGAAACCTGCAAAAAGGAGAGGAAGCCAAGCCTGTCAAATAAACATGTCAGATTAGTAATTATCTGGAGCGGTGAGAGACATGTGAGTTGCTATTAATGAAATTTCAGATCTGTGGGAAAAATTACAGAATTTTGTTGCTCTGCCTTTTACACTTATGAAGGTATTGTGGGAAACAGAAAGTATTTGTGCTCATGCTTAGAAAGAGGTCAGTTAGTTGACTTAGCTGTGAAAACTGACTTTGGAGGACATAATAATTTAAAATACAGAGATAAATAGAATGTGCTCTGAGATGCAACACCGTTTATCAAAAGAAAACCTGGTATCATTCCTTAATAAGGCAATTTATTTTCTAGAGCAATCTCATTTAACTGAACTATTGTAAAATCTTTGGGGATGGGTGATTGTTAGTGCAACTTCTTGTTAAACTGAGGTTTAGATGGACATTAGTATGACTGTAAAGTGAATGAGGAAGGAGCTGACAGTTTCTCCTTTAAATGGAAACAGAAGCACATGGTCCTTTGGGTCAGAAAGGATCGCTGGGGGTCTCTAGTCCAATCCTGTGATCAAAGAAAGGAGATCTTCAAAGCTAGGTCATGTTAGGCAGGGCCATGTCAAGCTGAGTTCTGAATATATGTAGGATAGAGATACCCCAGCCTCTCTGGGCACCTGTTGAAGTGTTCAACCACTTGGCCAGATAATAGGCTGAAGAGATGTTATTAAAAGAATTCCTCAAGGATAAGTTAATACTCTTGTTAACTGACCATGGCACATAAATGTAGGAGATTTTGTTCCTGATGTTTCTTGATGACAGATTTTGACAAGTGTTCTCAGATTGACAGTGAGATAGAGTATCCTGTAGAATGAACTGAGGGCCAGTATGAAAGGAACAGAATGAAATTGAACAGTAATATTTGCAAACCTATTCTTGGTAGGACTTTCTAACTAGGCCTTTCTCTTATGTAATGGGAACCTTTCCTTTGGAAAAAAATAGAAAGGGAAAAAGACACAGGTGTACTAGTACGGTAATGGGGTAGACTTTAAGTCAGCAATGCAGTGGGGACAGAAAAAAAGGCAAATCTGATCTTAGGACATACTGAGACAGGTATTTCCATTAGAGCATAGTGGCACATTCTGGAGTGATCACGGGACTGGTAAGACTGTCGTGTGAAAGGAGACCAGGATGCCTTGGCCTTAGCAAGATGAAGGAGAAGAGGGACTATAATTACTGTTTTTATGAGGGAGTGAACACTGTTTAAACTAAAAAGACAAATGTTGGCACAAGAACAAAGTGGTGCACAGTGACCATGATGCAATTAAGAAGAAGCTTTCTAATTATCAGAACAATAACATTCAGCGTGAGTGTTCCATTATGAGCAATGGGGCAAAAAAACCTAACTACTTTTAAGATAAAGCTTGATTCATTTATGAAAAGAAATGTGACCTGGTTGCCTGGGATAGTAGGGACTGATCTCAACACCGCAGGAGATTCATTCCTCTCCCCTGTGTCAGTGTGTCTATACAAGTAAACAAATTATCTCAATTCTTCCACAAATAATGGTTCTAAACTATTATATCATTCTGGGATAGCCAAAACTTTTTGTTCTTTCTCTGAGAATAGTCAGGCAAGGACACATACTGACAAAAGACCTTAGGTCATGATCTTAAATAGCAGCTTTAGTACTGTTTACTTATGTTTGATTACCTATTTTGGAAGTAATCACTATAAAAGAGGACTTTACATGTTCATTTTGAAATTATAGGGAATCAGTTTATAAATTCAGCTTTTTATAACACATATTAAAACTAAAAAAAAGGAAATTTGAAAATACTATGGATGGGTCAGGTGATGTATTCCTGAGGGGGTTTGTTAGGCTGACCTTCTTGGACCTCTCAGCTCTAGGATGCCCCTTTTTTCCTTTCATTGCATTTGGGGAGGCTGAGCTGACAAGAACTTCATAGCTAAGTGCAACACCTGCTAATCAAAAGAGTGAATTCACTTTTATAATTTTGTGTTCTTTTTTTCTTCACAGGGAATAACAATTCGCCCACTGGTGGAGTTTCTTGATGTCAAAAGGTCAAATAAAAAGCAGCCTGCTGTCAGTGAAGAAATTTATAACAGGGTATGTTGCAGCTTCAGTATCACAAATGAAACCCTGGTAGAGATGCAATTCCTAGTCACTTTCAGAAAAACTAGTGCTCAGCATGCAGTATTATGGAGACACTGTACAGATTGCTTTTTGATAGCTATTATAAGCACAATAGTTGTAAGACTTTTATTCAACCTTTGGCAATTAACAAAATTATTGTTACGTATCATTATTTTGGAATCTTCACTTTCTTAATTGTTCAGATCTTGAAATAAATCAGCTTTCTGTAGTTTATTTCACATATGAGATACATGTTATTTTATAGCTTGTCTACATCAGGAAACTTTTGGCAATTTAATTATATTATATTGCATTTAATATTTGCATTAAACAAATGCAAACTTCCCTTAAACACACTCTTAAGCCTACTTAATTCTTACACCATTGGCTTTTTTGTGGATTTCTGTTTGGTACATGTGTGTCTCCAATTGTTGGAGATTATTAGCCATGTATATTCTTGAAGGTATTTCTCCTTGCAGCATACCCAAGGCAAGCGGCTTGAAATTTCAAAACTGAGGAATAATAAGGGCCATGTTCAGGGAGGAAGTCAATCAAGGCATCTAAAAGTCTGTCCTTTTAGAGCTTACCCTTTGGACATATCTGCCAGAGTTTTCCCCTGAGACTGTGAGGCCCCTACTATGGTTCTCGAATTAAAAGCAAACACACTGCCTCTGGGATCAAGTGAGATCTTAGCTGAACCCATTCGGTTTTTCATAATTCATAAGAGATGGAGGAAGAGTCTATTATGAGGTGAACAGGATGCTTTGAGATGAGGCTAGCCCACAGATTTCTAAAAGAGGAGCTCAGGACCTAATGTTGGCTCTCTCAGTTCTGTCTGTGCATCCTGATGTGAGGAGCTCCTGTCCACTCAGATTGTCTTCTCTGCAAAGTCATACTTGCTTCAGTGTCAGGCCTGGGAGAGTCCCAGGCATAGCACTGAGTGGTTGGGGAATTTGAAATGAGTGAAAATACGGAAAAAACCTTTAATTTCAGGCAGAAGCTGAGCTAGATTGACACTGACAAAATTAGCAACTAATTTCTGTCCTTCTGGGGCTGTGAGCTAAGGAAGATCCAGAGGTAAAAAACAGGTTCTGGCCCTGAGCTTGGTTGGTCTGCATTTGGTAAAACTGAAGCATTGTCTTGAATTGTAATTTGATGTTTCTGTTTTAAAGTAACTTGGAAACTAGTAAGGTCTAAGGGCAAGCCAAGTGATGTCTGTAAGTTTATGTAATGAACCAATGTTTCCTTTAGTTCTTTGACCACGTGAAGACTGGAATTGAAGATGTATGTGGACACTGGGGTCACAACTTCTGGAGAGATAAGTAAGAGTGGCATTTAAAACTCTGTTTTACAGGAGAGGTTGAAATGGCTCAGCAGCAACAAACAAAGGCTGTTGGGCATCATATTTCATTTTCAGCATTTATTCTTGAAAGCAGATGGTTGTTTTTAGAACATGTGGGTTTCAAAGGGAAAGCAGCAAAACAACATCTTTCACTAAACCACATGCAAGTACAACAATCTCCAGCTGGGAAGTCAGGCAGCCTTTTGATCCCAGGATGAAGTATGGTACCTTCTGAGGGTGCATATTTCTCACTGTTCCAGAGCATTCCTGGATGTCTGCTGAGCCTTGCATCCCATCCAGCTCTCCTGCAAATTGTATTTCTTAGGGATGATGAATGAGGGGTTAGTTCCCTATTTGATGCTAAACATACAAAAGTGATTGGATTTCCTCTAGAAAGATCACGGCAGTAGCTGGCATGAGATGTGGGAGAGATCCTAATGGCAGGCAGCTTCACAGTTCTTGATGGTATTATTTAAGACTTAGTGTCAGTTAAGAAGATTACACCTGGCAATACCTGAATAATTCCTATTTTGACTTTATCTGCTGAATCATCATCATCATTAGTTTGGGTCTAATTCCCTTTTACACCCAAATTCTTTAGACCCAAAGCATGGGCATCTCTCACTACCCTCTAGTCACTGCTCCAACAAGAATTTAAGCATTTTATATAAAGAGAAAATAGCACCAGCCAGAAGGGCTGAGGAGAGAGCCCTCTCCAAATGACATGGGGGCAACATAGTGAGGACACTTTCCTGACAGATGTGTGACATGGGTACAACTTTTCTTTACTCACCCTGGTTCAGTCTGTGTGAGATCTTTAATTAAAAGATTACAGAGGAAAGGAGAGTTTCACCTCTTCATGACCTTAACACCAAAATTCAAGAATAATTTCAGAATGTCTGGAAGGCAAAATATTTTTTGACAAACAAAATCAACATCAGCTGTAATCAATATTTTCTCACTAAGCATCCAAGAGGGTTGCAGTTGCTTTAGAGGAAGGAAGAACTTCTAAAGTTTTAAAAGAGCAGGCTAAAATTTCAAAGAAAAAGCAAATTTAAGCATTTCATTTGTTATTACAATAAATATTTAATGTTCTCTTTGTCTTGATGAAAATGGAGAATTAAAAATAATATTTTCTAGTAACACAGAATACCTGAAAGTTAAAAGCTGCTGCTAGGGAGAATGTTCATTAACCAGTATTAACCAAAACACAGGTTAAGACTATCTTTCTGAAGTAAAGATGAAATTGACCCTCTCTTAGTTTACTCAGCATTAGGTTGTAAATATGAAGAGACATATTTGCAGAGAATAAACTCCTTTAAAATGGCTTTGACTACAATATATTGGCTTTCCTTGACTATACACAGTAAAAATTAACTGGTTGGGCTGCTTTGCCTCATGTACAGGTTTAAAAAGTTTGACAATAAATACCTGCGAAGACTTCTAATCCGTGAGAACCAGCCCAAATCCAGCATTGTTTCTTTATACAAGAAGCTGGAAATCAAGCACGCCATTGAGATGGCAGAGAGTGGAATGATAAGCAAGGTCCCATCGTCGGTGTCTCTCAGGTAAGCAAGAGATGCCAGCGTGTCCAAGCATTTCAGCTGGGTCACGTCATTTATTTCACAGCGGGGGCTGTAGACAGGATAATCATTTTGACGTAGGATACTTTGTGTGCTAATGTCACCAGAACAGCAAGGGGATGTGAAACAAGAGCCTTTTGCCTGTAGCTTCACATGAAGCACACGATGAGCTGGGCTCTTCCGGAGTGTAGAGTTTTACTGGGACAGCTGCTCACTGGAACACTGATCTGCTGTGTAGAGCAGAGGTGGACTTGAACACGTGCCTGCCTCTCTGCTGAGAATAGCTAAAAGGGAAGCCTAAGGGGCATTTTGAAAACTACCTAAATAAAATTTATATCACATTTTGGAGATTGAGTTTTGTGTCTTACCACTGACTCAAATGAAATCAATATTTCATTTCTACATGTTACATTTTCACCTATTCCTCTGTTGTTTTGAAATGTTGTTTCCAACTCTTAACAAAGGAAATAATTCAAATGTAATTCCCAACCATAAAAATAAACCCGTTCTTCTTTCTCCCTCCCTCCCTTCCTCCTCCTCATTTTCTCCCTCCTCTTTTCCTCTCTGTCTCTCTTTCCCCCTCTTTCTCCCCCTTTCTCCCCCTCTCCCCTGTTTTCCTCTTTTTTCATTCTGTCACAGTGAATATCATGAAGGAAAGATAAAGCCACTTTCTCCCACTGAAATGGAAAACATGCGAGAAATTTTAACAAAGAATCTCTACCAAATACGACATCGGGTAAGGACGAACTTTTGCCTGCTTAAATATCCCACTGTTCCTTGAATATACTGATTAGCTTCCTAACATATTTTTGAGCTAGTACATCTGTTCTATTGTAAAATAAAAAATAATGCTCTTATTTACTTCTGAATTGCCTTGAATTCATGTACTGTCATATGCACAGTAGCATATTCATACTCCTTTGTGTAAATACTTACTTGATCTTATACTATTGATAAGGCATAATGTTTTTGTCTATTACCTCCAATATTCTTACAGTATTAAAGTAGGAACATAGCTGCCAATTCAATCCAAAATTGTTTACTTGTATCAATATATTAGTCACTTCATGATATGGGATCATATTTCTTATTGCCTCTGGTTGTGAAGTTGTTTGTATTAAGAGCAGAGATGACGAGCTGAAAAAATAGTGAAATAAAAGCAAAAGGACATTTCACATTTATCCTCCTGTGGCTAAGTAGTTTGAATGCCTGAGCCCTTGGAAAACATTCAAAAGCAGAGCAAGAGCAGCTTGCTAGAGGTAAAAATGACTTCCCCCTAGGGGACTCATCACTTTCAAATATGCATTCTTTATTGACATACTCACCAAGCTACTGCAATGTGGGGGTAAACACTGTATTAAACCAGCTTCTTCCATTTTCTCTTTCATTACAAATATCAGCAGATTAAAAAATCAACTAAAACTAACAAAAGAAACAAGTGATTGTGAAGCAGATGAATAAAAACATTCTTGGTGCAATTACTCTTCTTGTTCTTAATCATCTGCAATAAGATCTTGTTCACAAGGATTTATGGTGCTTATTAAAACATTGAAGCAAAAAGCCTGTTTTTGTCTAATCATATAGCCATATAGTTCATATGTTCAACATTTGGCACCATGCTTTCCAGGCTGTGATCACTGCTTTTGTATTGCAGACAATGTCCTACAACCGACACAGTCTAGCTGCAGATGCAAACGAAAAGCAGGCCAAAGAAATCCTGATCCGTCGCCGGCACAGCCTTAGGGAGAGCCTGAGGAAAACAAACAGCCTGTCAAGGGAAAGCACGGTACTTGCATTTTGTTGTCATTGTTGTTGTTGTTTTTTAATTGAAAGCAATTCTTTGTAGCTAATTGTCATGCAGAAATCTGACGTGCAGAAAAAAAATCTTGAATTTTTAAGATAACTGCACATATCACACACCTTGAGTTGCACACGAGCCCCTTAATTTGTGTTGACACCTTCAGCAAAGCTTCAGTCTTGTAGAATGTGATATGGGAGTGGGATCTGATGCCATAATTTTGCCTCAGAGAAGCTGAAGTGGCTCTGTACAGAAGGTAGGGATGGTCCATATTCTCTATCAGCATTTTGACAAAGTGTGGATGATCAAGGTAAAAAAATTACTTAGAGGTAGAAAAGCTACTTATAATATACTCCAAAATATGGGAGAGGACTTTTGACCAAGTTAGTCAGAGTGAGCTCTTCACTTGAAAAATGTTGTACACTCTTTAGTATTCATAGAATGTAGTCAGGCCTTCAGATTTTGACTCAGATTATGAAAACTCCTTTCAATTACAAGGATTGCTGTGGCATGATAATATTTGGCTCTCTGAGGCAATCATGCAATTTCTAAACTTCCAACCATATTGGAATGGAGCACACTAATCAAGCAGGGTAACTGATCCTCCGATTCATATCAGGTATCAAGGACAATAACCATCCTACAAATGTGTATTTTCATGTTGCAGGAACACTTTGTGACTGTTGTCTTCATTGATACAGTTGTCCTTTAGCAGCTGAGGCTGAAATAATGCCTCCAAAAGTGCTGTATCTCATAGGTGATCCTTACTAGAGCTACTGTGGTGTTAATTGTGACAATAAGACTGTTCCTGAATGATTTTTTTCCTCTCAACCACAGTTACCTATGTTGTCTTTGCCATACAATTAAATAATTTACTATGTGGAATAAAGAGGAGGCTCAGTAGGATTTTTGGGGCAGAGAGAGAAACAGGGTGTCTGATAACATTTTAAAATACACAGGCTATAATTTTAAGAGCAATTATCCTTGGATAAATCCACCACAAAGGGAAGAAGATAAAGAGGAAAAGAATGAAAACCAAAAAAAGAAAGATCTCTAATGAAAATAAATTTCCTTCCAGGTTTCCTTTGAGTGTGCTGCAAGGAATAATATGAGCAGAGAAGAGCTGGTAGACTGTAAAAGTTTTTTAAAATCTTTATAGAAAATGTAAGAAAAGATGTCCTCGAGAAACTTTTGAATTAAAACAAAAATGGCACCAAAAAACAACTTGTCCTGGAAAGTACCTCTCGTGTTCCAGGAAGTAGGAAGTGTGGTCTGCTCCCAGGGCCTTTAAAGCTTAGTCTGGGGAAAACAAGGATTTTATGCCCTGCACTGGTAAATGATCATGCTGGTGCCTAACTTCCTCATCAACTTCAGTGTGATTAGTCAACTGTATAAAGTCATTTATATGCATAAAGTGCTTGCAGGATCAGAATACAAATTAGTTCTTGAGCCCAAGCTTCAGTCTCAACCAAATTTTTGCAGCTGACTAATAAAAAGTTTTAAACAAGTTTGAAACATGGAGCTGCATGAAGTACCATGCTGGCAGTGTTTGCCTTCCTTAGGAAAAGCTGTACAGGCAAGGTTGAGGTTAGACACCATACGTACATTAACTCTGATCTCAGAGGGCGTATCTCTAGGCTTTCATTTGATTAAGCTGCCTGAGATTACTCAGTCTTTACCTTAGTTAGCAAAGACTTCAGCCAGCAATCAGCCTTGAGGGTGTAGTAAAACATCACATATTAGCTAATCCCAAACTACTCTCCAGCCCTTTAGCTACATAAACCTGTTCAAGCCTCAGTTGTGTACCTTAACATACATTATGCAGGTAAACTAGTCTGCAGTGACTTAAAATGTTCTGTTTTTCTTTGCACTCAGGCTGCTGCAAATACAAAAAGATTCCTTTCACTTCCTAAAAACACTAAACTCCCAGAGAAACTACGAGTGAGAAATAAAACATCTTCCAGAGGTAATGAAAAAAATTCTACTTTTCTCTTACTGTGCTGCAGTCACTTAAAGCAGTGGATCTTAAAGCAGAAATTTAAGTGTAGAGAAGTGCCATAGAGAGCAGGGTTTTGTAGGGCTTTCTCACTTCCTATTCCATAGTGGCATAGTCCTCCCGTTACATCTCCTCATGTGAGCAAACAGCAGCCTGCAACATTTTGCACCAGAAACACTGCCATGGCTCATTCTCCTTGTCTTTATTCCATAATGTCCAGCTATGCCTCTTGGATTATGAGCCTGTTTGGTTCTTTTCCCACTAGGGTAAGGGTAGAGGACACAGTTCTGAGAACCAAACCAGAGAGGACAATGAGGACACGAGGTCTAGTTTATTGTTCTCCTGAAGAACTTCTTGAAATGCTGTGGTTTACAACCAATTCATTACTTTTTTCACCCTGACTAAAATGACAAATGTTTTATATAGGAGTTCTTGAATCCTAACAAAAAAAAAAAAAACCAAAACAAAACAACAAAACAAAACAAAACAAAAAATCTGGAGGAACATGACTATTTGACGTGAAAACTTTGCCCAATTCTAAATATTATTTTTGATCGTTACTGGTTTCATTACTATGCTTATACCATGCTCAGAAGCATTTATTTTCATAACAAGATGCCATTAAGATCTCTTGCTGGGAAGTTGCTAATATATCCTGATCTCTACACCAATTAGTTTTCCACTATTCCCAATTAATTTAGCAGTAGACCATGTTTTTGTCTATTAATAATTACATCTTTGCTCTCCTGAGTGTAGGATCTTTTATTCTGTAGTTTTTCTGCAGAGGTCACCTACTGTCACCTAGAATTAAAGAGGAAATATGCCTCCAGATTATTAAATTGTCAAAAACTATATCATTTGACATATTTAGAAGGGAAAAAGCCTGAAAACACAGTCTGATGAAGACCTTCCTTGATATATAATTATCTGGCTGAATGGACAATTACATGGTGATATATTTTTTTGACCTCTTCCTCACCTTTTTAAAAGAAATAGCATGAAGGCTGCTAATCTAAGTTGTTCTTATGATGGTTGCACAATACACAGATGTTTACTTCGATATATTAAAAACATCATATCTGATTTAAATCTAAGAACAAATCTGAGGCATTCACAAACTGTTGCTAAAATGATTATCAAATGACTCAAGTGTATAAGTTAAATTTCTTTGGATGTGAGGGTGAGAAATCTAATTTTTGTATCCTGCTTCGATGTAAGCAAGGACTAGACCCCATGCTCAGAGAGGGACAGTTTTTTCTATGTCCAGAAAACTGGACATTTCCCGGAACTGGGGAAATGTCAACTCAAACAAAGGGGCACTTGGTGATCAAGGAGTAGCTGAGTGAGGCCTTTCTGAAAAGTAAAATATGGTTTCGAGCAGAGGGATGTTTGTAAGTCAAATCTGTCCTCTATCTTAGCAGAGTTAAGAGGCTGTTACTGGGTCTAATCAGGAAGCGTTGTATACAGGAAACGTGGGGAAATTTTATTCTATGGCTGCTAGTGCTCAGTGTGCTGTTACTCGAATATTCCTGAAACAGTTATATTCTGCACCTAAAATTTTACTTTTGCTTTCAATCAACAGTGGGTGACAGCAGTGACTCTGAGTTGGATGCTGCTACCACAGTGCTCAATCTAAGACCCAGAGCAGGGAAAATATTGAGAGACCAGAGACTGAGACAACAGAGACCACTGCCAGAGTTTAGGGTGGAGTGGAAGAACGAAGTTGACGGGAGCCAGGACGGACGAGGAGAGCAGCAGGACCCAAGCACCTTGCCTCAGCCATCCATTGGGTTCAGGCAGCCGCTGCTGACGAGACCAAGATTTGGCACTTTGAGCAGGGAAGATTTGACTGCAGACCACGGGTCAGCAAGACCTATGCCACCACCACGGTTAGTTAGGCAGGCATCTCAAGGGGAAAGGCAGAGAAATAAGCCTGAGAACCAGCCATACTGAACATAGCCAAAAGAGAACTATTAATAATAAACCATGGACATATTGAATTAGGATTCTAAACTATTTAATCAGACTATGGGATCCATTTAAATAACAAAACAAGCCTCAGTGTGGGTGTAACCACTTCCATTTGAGTAAAGCCAACACCATTAACTAAGTGAAAGGAATACTGGAGCAATTGCAAAGTTACAGACATTAAAAAGAAAAATCTCTTTTATAAATAACTTATGGCAATTCTTTAATTTAATTGCAATATTTCCTCTGTTAAGGTAGTATGAAAATGTGCCTTATCACAACATCTCTCACAGTCATGAAGGTTCAATACCCAGTTATACATTGGAAAGCATTGTTGAAAGTCCAGTGATGAATGGATTCTTAAAAAAAAAACCCCAAAATTGTGTATCATTTCAGATTTTATTTATAATTAATACTTTTTTTAACCAGAGCTTTAATAGGAATAACACTGAAAATTGCACAATGCACCTATCATATAGACTTCTAAAGAAGACTAAATATATTCCTGAAGCCTAGTTTGTTTGAAGACCTGTGATGCAGACAAAGAGGAAGAAGAGAAGAAACAAGCTGTAGAGGCAGAATTGCAAATACAGCTTATAAAAAGAACTTGCAATAGAGACAAGACCTGAATAGCTTGAATTTTTACTTCCTGAATTTTTGGCAATATGTTACCTTTGAAAGGTACTAAGGATCACCAAAGAAAAACTGAATTACCTTGGCCTTCACTAATGTCAGCAAGAACTGAGAGCACTTAGCAGAACATCAGAAGGCCTAAAAAGAGAAAACTTTCAAGTGGATAAATAATGTTCTGAATCAAAATTGCTTTTTTGCACCTTAGTTACTTGGTTGCAATGTAATGCAAACACAGCAGTAGAATAGTTGCAGAGCACTGCACATAGACAAAGCAAGCTGTTTGAGTCAGGGACCACTGAGACTCAAGAAAGCTCATTCACTCATGCTTGTGACCCTGGTTACCTTATTTTACTTTTTGTTTCCCCATCTGTAAAAGCGGAAAGATAATCTTTTCTTTGTCTGAGCTATGCACTCCAAGGAACAAAAATGTTCCATCTAATTTGTTTTTAGAGAAAAGTAGCACAGTGGGACCCTGGAATCAGTTGAAGTCACTGTGTACCTTAATAACATGAACTTCTTGATCCTAGTGTCAATGGCTGCAATTTGAGGGCCTATGGGAAGGGAGGGTGCATTAAAATAAATGATACTTACTTGTAGCTCTCAGGAATTTGCACTTTCTGTCCCATTTAATCTGTTTTAAGTACTGAGCTTGCTTTAGCACAGATACACATTTCAGTACAATACAGAAATAATTTTCATTCTACTTGTTACAAGATTGATAACTTTCATTGAAGAATGTACACTGTGAAATCATAACTTTTTGTTTTCATTAGCACATTTCTAAATCTGTGGGCAATAAGATTAATTTCTTTTTTAATTTAAGCTTGTTTTGAAAGAACTATTAAAAATCAGAGTTTCTTTTAAAAATCGCAAGGTCGATTTCTTTCAAAAGTTCTTGGGCGGGGTTGATAAATGGGGATGTAAGACTTTCCTTCTTCTAACAGAATTTTCAAAATATTTGTTTCACATATGTATTTGAAATATCAAACCTTCCTAAACTCTTTCCTTGCCACAGTCTTTTGATCTTTTTCCTCTGTTCCAGCTATGGAAGTTTCTGCTCTGTGGCAAATACAAAGTCTAAGCTACAGATGAATGGCTGTGTGAACCCTATAAACCTCACTCAATTGTTCATGGCTATTCTCAACAAATTATTTTTGTGGAAATCAATACTTAGCTGGCCTTTAATGATCATCTCCTGTTTGGCAATAAAATTGGGTTCAAGCAAAGCAAGCAGTTTTAAAAACAAATGTAAAATTGTCTTTCAATGGGAAAGTATTTTCATCTGTAAAATTGTCAGTGAATGCTCTTTCACTGCATTATTTGGATCATGTTTGATTAAGAAAAAAAGCCTCAAGTTTGGATTGCAGTTTCAAGACATCCTCCTTATAGATCAGACTGTTTAGGTGTTTTATATGAGGCCCATCTGAAATCTGCCCAAATAAATAAATAAATAAATGTGAAATGTTGCACATCAACATCTAGTTTACTCTCCATAGAGTTTTCTTGTTCATGTGCTGGTAATGACCAAGCACTTGGCTTCTAGCTGGGGAAAGCTGCCTTTTATTTTTTTTCACAGAGTTGTTATATTTTATGGCACAATTTTTAATAATGAATGCGGGTTTCAGGAACCTTACTGCTCTGCTTGTTGTCCATTAGTGCAGGGCATGCTCAGAGTGTTGGTACTTAAAGTGCATATAAACAAGCACATAAAATTGAAGGTTGTTTCTATGAAATATAATCTTAAGCTCTTCAAACCCTGATAGCATGTTGTTACCTTTCCAAAACACATTGAAACCCACAGAATACAAGCCTCAAGGCATATCTCCAGCATGGTCACACCGTGAAGCAGAACCACAAATCTCCTGGGACTCCGTGTCCTTGCAAGCACTCTCTGCCTTCCTCACTTCTGCTCATCCCACCCTTTTCAGGCTCTTTTCCACTACTGCTGAATCTCCATCATGTCTGGGAACTGATTTCCTGGGTACTCTCCTTTTCAGTAGCAATGACAGCAGCAAGTGACACAGGCATTGTTCCAGGTAGCCCTTCTCATTCAACTCTTACTCTGGTTTGGGTCAGAGGTTTGTCCTTTTTTTTTAAATTTTTTTTTTTACATTCAAAGGAAAAGCAAGTCATATAGCCCTTTTTTTGAGCCTGCAGAGGAGACACTTCCTTCATGTTGCATCAAAGAGAGTTTGTTTTCTGGAGAATGAAATGCCCAATAAATCTGTCCTCGAGCACCATCTGATGGGGAAAGTCATGTATTGACTGAGGACGTGTTTCTCACTTTTTCAAGCAAACATCTCTGGCAGTGACTGGGAAACTTGCCAAAGCCACATACAAATACTTTGTTTCCAGATGGACTCCCCAGTACACTCTGTAGTATAGATATTTTAATGCATTGTTGATGAAGAAAGTCCAGTTTTAGGGGCAATAGGAAAATACAGTTCCACTCTGAATTAAGGTTTTCTGAGGATTTCCCCTTCAGCTACTGAGAGGCCTATAAATTGAAAGTAAACAGTAATTAAGAAAGTAGGTATAGCAAGGGCTAGAGCAGACAGACATCCAGTTACCTGTTTTAGGCAGACATTTGAAAAAAAAAAAAAACCAAGAATAATTTGCCAAAAGAGGCAAAATTTTAAGGGCTGTCCTACTTGGTACTAAAATATAATGCAAATTCCACTGAAACCAGTTCAAGAAAAGAAAACCATGCTGCATAACAGTTTAGAAACCTGAGAATATCTTTCTGCACTAAAGCCACATAGAAATCACATGGACAAAGAAAGTTAAAATTTTTGCTAAAATAACATGCCTGCTTTTATGAAGAGTGTCTTGTGCTCTCTTGGAGCAAACACACTGTACCCTGCACCAACTTTTTCAAGAGCAGCCAAGTCCACCAATTCCATACACCAGGTGAAACTGCATGAAATGCTTCAGCTCGTCACTGTTTCCAAAATTGTCCAAGTTCTGTCAACATCCCCCAGCCCCTGAAGAAAAGATGAAGGATTTTGAAATTGGATGTTGGAATGCTTCTGGTACTACAAGAGCTCTGATCATATAAGAATATCCTTGTAAATATGCAGAAATATGACACCCTAATTGACACAGGTTTTGTTTCAAAAAGTGCATTTTATTTTGGCCACAAAAGGGAAAGTATTTTAAATACTTCAGTTTTCTTCATTTATTTTTCATCTCTGAGACCTCCTATTTGTTATAGATTTGACAGAATGGAAGATTGGCTCCTACTGTGTAGCACATCTCAAAAAATAGTTCTGAGATTTAAAATAATTAGAAATTTGGACTCATTTCTCTTTGTAAGTTAACACAAGTTTCTCAAGACTTCCCTTCAAAATAAGCTCTACACCCTTTCATTTCTAAAGCCAGTGTGACCTCTACTCACAATCATTTGATTCTCAACATTCAGGCTCCAGTATACTCCCTTACAAGATTCATGATCAGCTCTTTGTGAATGAGTCTTCAATATTACAGCAATAACAGCACAGGCAAATCTTGGGTTTTCAAATGCCAAAGTGCCAAGTCATAAAGGATCATTTATCCCAGGGCATCCCACAACACCTATAACCAAACAGGGACTGGCAGCACCTGACCATACCCACAAAGGTGCCCATCAGCAGGAATATGATGGCAGTACAGTGCTTGAAGTAATGAGCAAGCCAGTTCGTAAACAATGTTTGTCCTATTCTGTTGCTGCATTATTGCTCAATAATCAACCCATTCTCAGAAAATGAGAATGGTACTGACCTCCATGATGGTGCTGCAGTGAGTAAATTCAGAAGAAAACTGGGCAAGAAACAGAAGTCTGCAGAATTGGTGTACTAGGTTTGTATGGCAAGGTTTTGGTAGCGGGGGGCTATAGGAATAACTTCTCTGAGAAGGCACCAGAAGCTTTTCCTGTGTCTGACAGAGCCAGTAGGACCCGCTGCTGGCCAAGGCCAAGTCGAGCAGTGATGGTGGTCTGATTTTGGTAATAAATTCAATTAATTTCCCCAAGTCGAGTCTGTTTTGCTCATGACAGTAATCAGTGAGTGATCTTTCCCTGTCCTTATCTCAACTCATGAACCTTTTGTTACATCTTCTCTCCCCTGTCCAGTTGCAGAGGGGAATGATAGAGTGGCTTTGGTGAGTACCTTGCGTCCAGCCAGGGTCAATCCACCACAACTGGTATGGTTATTAAGGATCTCTTCAAATGTACACAGCCTACACCAACAGGAAAAAAATCTTACATTTGCTTCATCATTTGAAAGCAACAAAATTGGTATGTATCATTTGCTACCAGCTGTTTTACAGAAATAAATTAGTACATTGTATACACAGCATCTCCAACATAAGCTGATAAAAATGGTCAGAAAAGTCACTCTTGCCAAAGTGAAAATTTTGAAAGGCAAAAAGCAAAAGAACCCAACGAACCAAAACCCAACCCTTCCTACATGCCCAAGAAAACCAGCCCAAAATAAAGTAAGAACAAGCAAGAGAAAAATCTTAATTTGGTGTGCTGGCAGAAACTGTTTTCCTTTAGTCCATATTCAGATCTGTTTTGTTACAGTCTTCAGTTACTACAACTGGATTAAAAAAACCTGATGAGTATTTCAGTAGTTTGCTCACTAGACTGTATCCAAAATGAGCTTCAACTCTTTCTCCCTCAACTTAAAAGGGGGAGTCACATCTCCAAATCTCCAGGAATGTCATTGAATCATCACTCTCTGAACTTGCATGGTTATGGCAACTGAGAGGCAACGCAAGGGGTGCAAATGTGGTCTCCAGGCACTAGGAACTGTAGCTTTAAGGACTTCATCTCACAATTGCAAAGTTCTCTATTTTTTTATTTATTAATTTTTTCTTTTTCATGCACTGTCAAGCCACTTCTTGGTTGAATCCCTGGTTCCCATGCCCCTTATAAGAAATGTAGGCAGATTCAATTGATTTTAACCACAGCTTGAGAAAAAACAAATAAAACACTCGCACTTGAACACTTCTATTTTGTGCTGTAGTTTCAGCAGAAGAAGACAGGAAAAAACCACAGTGACAGAATGATACATGTGGAATGTCACTTCATTTTATTTCTAAGCCTCAAAAAAACCCAAAAAACATAGTGCAACTTTTCTGTGCCTGTGGCTATCCAAAGTTTCTGTAGCACTTCAGAAGTAATTTTGGCCTACAAGTAAAAAAGTTCTGTAACATGTGTTGCAACATGTCCCCAAGAACCACAGGCTTCCACAGATTTCTCAATTGTGAGGTTTTTATAGCCAATATTCTGGCAGCTGTATATATTAAGATAGGTGTTTACAAATGTCACATTAAATCAGTGCAGCAACTTAGTAGGGTAAATGTTATCTTACCCCATATTAACCAATAAGTATTGGAAAAACTACTAAATCATTAATTTATATTAATTTTTGAAGCTTTTTTATAACCCTTTTCCTTCACCCCTTGCTAGAGATGCACAACAGAAGTCTCTTACTTACAGAAGGGTGGTTACAGGTAAAGAAAAATTAAAAGATGGAAAGAAAGAAAATAGGAAATTTAGAACAATAATGTTTTGGGGCACCTACTAAGCAAGGCAAGAGAATGTAAGACACTTGAAAATGCCTCAAGTTCCTAGGGAGAAATGAAATACAGATTATTGTAATAAAGAACTCTGAGGATATGTACTGGAATCAGAGCAATAATAAGACACTGATTATGTCAATATATACAATTAAAACAATTCAGAGTTATATATTTATATTCCTATGGTGCTGCCACTGGAATCACTGAGGTTTCAACAAATACCTGAATGGTAGCAGGCAGTGGAAAAGGCAAGGAAGAAAAGGAAAGTATAAAATGAAAACACCATCTACGACTCACCTGGAGCAGGAACAGTGTTTGCACAGATGTGTTCAAGGAGATAACTAAATTGTTTTGCACAAAAAAAACCCCAACCCAACAATTATACATAGTTGACTTTGTACTTTCATCAAGTAATACAAGGAAGATGATATGGAACCTTATCAGTGCAAAATACATTTTTCTTATTTTTCACATGAAATATAAACAATGGTGACTGGCAAGGAGAGAGCTTGAACACTAAACAGCACAGGAGTGCTACAACTCTCAGTATAGCTCTAAGTAACCTCTCATCAGTTAAGCCATGCACACAGACTAAAATACCAACAAAACAGTTTTCTCATCACTGAAATGTCACTTATGCCTGAGATGAGAGAGGATGCATTAATCCAGATCCACAAACTACTGCTAGTTGCTGCAGCACACCTTTACAGTAATTTGAGAGAATTAAGAAGGCAATTTATTCTCAAAATGAAGGTAGAAAAATTGCACAGGAAATATTAACAATTTATGACAAAGTTGTTCAGTGGAAGTTATTATTATACAGAAACCACCAGTTCAAATTTCAGTAAAACTTACATTCAGACTCAATTTCAGTCTGAAAGCCCTTGCATCATTCTAAAATTAGGTCTTCTAGTACATGAAGTTAACATATACCCAATTCTGTTACCTGGGAAAGGCTGGGTATCAGCGGGGGTTGGATGATTACCCCAAAGTACCTAATCATGGTCAGCAGCAAGTTTTGTAGACAAAATATGCTACACAAAAATCACATAAGCAAACACCTTGTTACATGAGCTACTGTCACAGCAGACAAAAGACCACAGCGTAAGAAATTAAAGCCAAACATATTGCAAATTCTCCTGCTGATTAAATAACAAAAATTCACCTTTGATTAAATAGTAAGAATCAATTTCTGTGTTTCAACAACCTCTCAGTCTAAGCACTTTTTCAAAAATGAGCTACAAGCAGGATTTGTGCATTTCATGACACTCTTACCTTCCAAAAAGGTTAAAAATCCATTTAAAAAAATCACAGCCGGTACAACATAGGAACATCTGCCCTCTTAGAAATGCCCTAGTGGTGCCAGTTAGAATAACATTTGTCTAGAGTTGACATCCCTGCAGCAGAAATGTTTACATGTACTTGCCTCTGAGTGAACATAATGTGCCCTCTTGAAAGATCATGGAACTAATGTACAAGCCTGGCAGGTGAAGATAAGTCTACACAATCCAAAATTGTGCCTATTGATTTTTCAACTTCACATTTCCGTGACTACAGTATTTTTGTTTGTTTGCGTTCATTATCAGAATAGCGACCAATGCTAGTCCCACGGCAAGGCTTGGAGGGCCACAAGGACTGAACTCCTGAGCAATTCCAGAAAGGAGTGGGGCAATTATACGTCCCACTGATGTCACAGACTGTCCAACACCTAGGAGTGTGCCGCTGGCCTCGCTGCCACCAACAGTCAGTTCCAGATCAATGATACAGGTGCGGCCTATAGTGGTGGAGAAGGCCAGGAAGGTGGAGGACAGAATGACCATCCATATGCTCGCTGCTGATGCATACAAGAGAATCAGCGTGCAGGTAAAAGTGCTGGAGTGCAGCAAAAGTCTGTAAGTGTTGTGCCCATAGAGTTTTGCTATTGGTCCGAGCAGACAACCAGCCAGGACTCCAAGTGCACTGCTGTAGCTTATCAGGTATCCAGCAAACAAGGGTTTCACCCCAAATCTCTCCTCCAAGGCCAGAGTAAAATTACTATAGTACAGCAGTATAGCAACAGACATCAGCAACCGCACTAAAAATACATCCCACAAATTAGAGCATGCGATTCCTTTAATCTTCTTCAGCACTGTTGCAACTTGGATCCATGGAGACTGGAAAAAACTGTTGTTTGCCACAGTTGTGTTAGTTGCTGTTTTCAAGTGTACGTCATGATTTGCTTTTGCTGAGAGACTGTTTGTTCCTTTGTCTTGGTGATGCTCCTTATTCCCAGTGTTTTCTTCACTCCAGGGTAACATCCAGACAAGACCTATATAGATCGAGAAATTATAGATCAAATTCAATTGCATCAACTTTACATGAAAGACATTAGTTTGACTGTAACAATTTAAAAAAGGACATCATCAATACTTGTATGTAAAAAATCTGCAAATATCAAGTCTAGGGATATTCACAGTATCAGTTCAATTTTAAATGCAGTGAAAGCAAGGAAGGAAAACATTGAGATGTTACACTCACACCATATAAACAAATCTAAAGGCTAAAGCCAAAATTCTGATTTGTATTCTTCATCTTTGGGCACATCAAAAATTTCCATTTGTATCTGAATGTAAAAGGGATATAGGCAAAACAAAGGAGAAGCACCTGGAGGATAACTGTTTCAAAATTCCCACCCTTCCACACTAAGTCAAATTCAAAGAGTAGTATTGGCATACAAAATATTTATGCCATAGACGATAAACGCCCTACAAATTCAGGGTATTACAAATGGCATAAAAACACAAAAGTGAGGAATGAAGAGAGGCAAGATGCAAAATGTGACCTACAACTTACCACCATTCAGAAGGAAGATAGAGGCACAGATGAAGGAGGTTTGGTAAAAGCCACCTTCCAACTCTGCAAGGTAGCCACCAACAACAGGTCCCAGAATGAAGCCCACACCAGAGGCTGCATTGAAGCGCCCCATTACTAAAGGGCGATCTCTCTCCGAAACCAAGTCAGACAGCAGGGCTTTAGAGATGGAGAGTGTGTGCTTGAAAATACCTGCAACAAAACATAAGCAAAATAATAAACATCTATTGCTCAGTCCAAAAATAGAGACAGAAGTGTCTCAAATAACAATGGTCCAAATTTGTATGATTTATATTTTAAAAATTCCGTTAATCACAAATTCTTCAGTGCTAGAGTAAGTGCCTTTGTGGGGTTTAGCTGTCTGGTGAGTTAAGCCACAACATTGCAAATTATTTTCAGGAAAAGATAATGAGAATTCTTGATTTGTAGAGATTTTTTCATTACTAAGGTTCAGCTGGTGCTGCTGGGTGATGATGCTGTGTAGACATCCACATACCATGATTCCTCCAGTAGTAATTCTCAAGCTGAAGCTATAGGGAATTTAAACTGCAAAATGTCAAGCGTTTACTCACCTACAGGGACCCTTGAAATGGCAAATAAGAGCACTGTGGTGGATGTTCCAAGAAGAAAATAACCCAGTGCACTGAGAAGAATACAAGCAAGCAGGGAATAGCGTCTTCCTACTATGTCACTCCAGCAGCCCTTTCACAAAGGAGGAAAGAAAGATTAGCTTTTTATAACACTAAGCAGTGTACACTGAACAATCAGTACTGTCAAATTAAATTGAGGAAAGAGATCTGTCAATGAAAGCTTAATAAGGTTATTATAAAACATTCCTAAGTGCTCAAAATCTGGAAGTCACAAGCAGAGTTCTGCCCTACTGGCAGGGTACCTGCCAAAACTATGATTCCATTTAATGTTATGTATAGAGCTTTTTTCCAAAAAATGTCTCCCTTTTAAAAATACAGTACTGCAATAAATACAACAAAATATTAGCAGTAGGAGCCTTCTGAAAATCTTCTCATAACCAACCACAAATATTTGTTTGAATCGCTGGCTGGTATGTATTAGACACTTGTTGAACATCCTAAAAGCAATGATCTTAGCTGTGAGGAGTTTGTCATCTGAGTGCAGACAGGTAAGAAGTAGTTATGCAAAGGGCAACCAGAAAACTTGCATTTAGCATGCTTATAAATCAGCTTGATTCTGAAGAGGAAAGAGCTTTTAAAGAAAGTAGACAATGGTCTCTCAATTCAAAGAAAACACCACAAAACTATAGCAGCAAATTATCCCAGGTGGCCCGCATAACAAACCCTGAAACAGTTTTTTAATGAGATGTTCTCATAATCTGTTCTCCTCCAAACCAGAAAACTAGTACCAGGGTGATATTAGGATGCAAAAAATCAATGGCTAATAGAAAACAAAACCAAACAAACAGCAAAGATGCAATGCATTAATTTAGAGCATATGGTGAATTACAAGGCACAGCTCATTAAGCAGAAAAAGCAAACTAGGTAACAGGTTTAGGAAGAGCCAACTCATGAGACTGCTTTTTGAACAGGCTACTGCATTGAAGAAAACTGCTTTATGAGCACCAACCCCAGAGAAGATAACCCTGTGTGACTGTGAACTGCTCAGCAATGTATCTGAACTCAAATGTGTTTTGTAGATTTTGTCTAAATACTGTATTCTGTTTGGGTCTGAAGAAGCTGGCAATTCCCTATAAATTAAACAAACATGTTTCATGAAAACTGAGAATTGCTTCCTCCAGACAAAAATGCTTATATGAACACTTTATGCATTTTCAAAATATCAAGAAATGCTATTATTAAACTAATTCTTTTTCCCCCTACAATCCATAGGAATACCAACATACTCTCGAATGCAGTGTTAAAACTCACCACAAATGTGCTGGAAAATAGTTGCATTACACCATAGAGAGATCCTAAAACAAACAAAATACCAGTGTTAAAAATGTAACTTTTTCTTTTTAATGAAAACCTCACAAAATTTTAATTGGTGAAAAATGAGAGAAATTCTGGGAATAGTTTACTTGAAGAATGGGAAGAGGGAGCAGAACAAACCAAGGCTGGAGTTTAGCACTTAATCCATGAAATAGTTTCAAGAATGACAAATGAAAAAATTGCTGAAAACTAGTAGAACTATGTAAGGTAGACTGATGTTGCTTTTTATGGTGTACTAAACAAAATAGATCTTGGCATTTATAATTGTTTTCTCAGAATCAGGAAAGAATTTCATTACTGAAAGGGACTAGTTACTTTCCACTTGGTGCTTCAACCTACAAGGCACCACAGAAGCCCTGAATAAAACATGGACCTTACTTTTTGGAGGCTATATTCAGCAACACCTAATGACAGAAGAGAAGGAGCATAGAGAAGCAGAGAGAAACATCTGCCAGACTCTTTAATTTATAAGAATACACCTCAAACCCCAGTGTTTTTAAAAGTTAAAAAATCAAAGCAGACTATTGAAATGAAAAGATATTTCTGACTAATTGCTGCCTAAAAGAATACTGCCAGCTCTGGAGAACCAGAATTGTTTCATGGAAAGTGTTAAACAAAAAAGCAAAATAATAAAACTGGTTAACAGCCCATGTCAACCACACACAGATAAAAAGAATATATTGTATCACTCCAAATCCTAAACAGTACCATAGAAGGTAGTTTAAAGAACTTTAAACCCATAGAACTTGCCTTATCACTTAATACTTTTAGATAAAATTTCAAACCTTCAGAATTTATTTGTAATCACTCCTTAAAGTGAACAAATATTTTGCCATGACAGCTGTAAGGATTTTAATCAAACTGGGTGTAATGATGGGCATTGGAAACTTCTGGAGAATCAGCTGCAGAAGTACTGTTTGCAAAGTCTGTAAATAAAAATAAAACTACAAGCAACACCTCTGACTCCCTAAATTGCTGAGCTGTGAATTCTTGTATGCTGGAAAAGCAACTGTACAAATGTCACTGCCACACTTTCTTGTTCTTTCCAAGCATGCCCTTTCCCAAGCACGTGCTTTTGGCTACTGTCAGTAAGCAAGTCTGGACAGGTCTCTGGATCTAACACAGTATGACTGTATGACTTACAGTTTTACTTGGAAATTGTGTTTACTTTTTATTATTCTATTAGCAAAGAAGAATTATGTTACAACGTCCAATTTGCAGTAAGGCATAATCCAGGCCTTATCTCACTCTTTGGTAAATCAGTCAAGTACTGCAACTCACCTATGATTCCAGCAACTGTATGACTTGCTCCTAGGGATTTGATATGAAGATTCATTAAAGGAACAACCATGCTCACCCCAAATAAATCCTGAAAAGAAGGCAGGAAATGTTTTAATAACTTTTACAAAGACAATGACAACCTGGCTTAATAACAGTCAACATTAAAAAAAAAGAAAAAAAGTAAATTACCTCCACATCAACACAAGGTTAAAAGAAAAATTTTCATGGCCACTGTGGTATGTTGTAACCTTTGCAGTGCATCTAGTATGTACAAAATTACAAAACACATAAACTGAAAGATAAAGGATTACCTCACAGATGAGTTAAATCTATGAAAACATCAATCCTCTCCCCTCTCTCCAGATACAATCCTTTTAGAGGATACATATTTAAACATTAAATATTCTTTTAATATACATTACACTTTACCTGTTTACCAAGAAAAGTACTTTGTACCAATGTTTTAAATTCAAAGAGATCTAATTTCAATAATCTAAAAATACTTTTAATTTGTGCAAAGAAAGTATATTTTGAGAATCTACAGTATTTTAACCCAATCAAATGGGGAAGAAGCTACAGCAGATCTAAATCTACTTACAGACTGCCTTTGTGTATAGTTTAAGAAATGTAGTGAAAAGGCAGAAACACGAAAAAAAAAAAGCAAAGCATAATTGTAAAATGTTTAAAGAAGAAGGTAAAGGACACTGCCCATCCTGAGCAGTACAAGGATCTCATACTCAGTCCTTTTGCTTCCTTGCCTTTTGTTAAGCTCACCACACTGACCCAGTAGTTCTTTCACTACTACAAAATCTGGCACAGGATCCAGTGTTCCTGGGAGATCTATTGGAGCAAGATCACTTTTCATTGCTGACTGCTTGAACTGAGCTACATTACCCCAAAGCCTGATAACTGTAACAAAGTGTATCACTAAGTGAATTCCCCCAGTCTGTGATTAATTATATTTTGATGCTTGAAATTGAGGCTTACAAGGTTAGAATCATTAAATAGATTAGCATGCACAAACTGAGCACACCACTTCCAAACACCTTCAGTAACAAAATTTTAGATGTCATCTGCAAAACTGAAGAGAAGTTCAGTGACCTCATCTGGGTCATCAACAGAGACATTAAAAAGGACAAGTCTCAGAATATACCCTGGCAGTTCTGGACTTGTCATAGGCGTTACAGGTAGAGCACGACCCATTAACCACTACCCTCTGATGGGTAATTACTTCTCATTTTACATGTAATTCCTTACGTGGAACTACAGATACGCTGTATTTGCCTGGCTACAGGAAGTTTGCCTGACCACATCCTCTAAAAGGGCACTCACTTGGTTGATTTCCTTGTGTGCTCCAGCTCAGTGTCAGCAAGCTATTACAGGGCTGGAGAACTACAGTCAGTGAAGAAGCAAAGCTTGTTCTCATGCACCTTTTCCTGGGATATTTGCTCCAGGACACAAACCAACTGGGTTGTTTCTATTGCCCTACCTAAAAGTAGGTAAGATAGTATCTTGACATTTCACAGTGCAAACTCATACTCGTTTTGTATTCGACTTCCAAGTCATCACTTTTAATTTCAAATTAATTAAATGGCAGTTTCCTGAGGCTCAGGAATCGCTACAGAATATAAGCCTTCTTTATAATCTACACACTGTGTTCTTTCAATAAGGGACTTCCTTTTCCTTTTTTTTTTTTCCCTAGAAAAATCATGTTTTTAGTGTTTGTTGGCTTTTTTTTTTTTTTTAATGTTTACAGGAACCACGGGTATTTAAAGGAAACAGCGAACAGCACTCTTACAAGCACAAGTCAAGGCTCAGCTTCTAAGGTGCTGCACTATTTCATGGCATTCACAGGACAAAAACCTGATCTGCAGGGCTGTTTGCACGGGAAAACCGCACAGCCGCTACACAGCCCCGCCGCTACACACACTGGAATTCCCAGGGGGCAGCTGATGCACCCCAGAGCCCAGCAGCTGCCTTGGGCTGGGCGGCATTCCCGCTCCCAGGCCGGGCCCCGCGGCCGCCGCCGCCCCGCTTACCAGGAATCCCACGGCGTAGAGGCACCGCACGAAGCGGGCGGACGCGGCGCGTTTCTCCGCGGCCCTTCGGGCCCCTCCATCCTCATCCTCCTCCTCCTCCATGCGGGCGGCGGCAGCGCCGGGCCTGCGCAGTGCCCGCGGTGCGGCGGAAACGGGGAGGCGGCGGGGCCGGCAGCGGGGCCGAGCCGGCTGCTGTGCTCGGCTGACGGCGGTGTCCTTCGTGTTTCCTCCTTTTCGGGCGAAGAGGAGGAAGAGTAGTGATCCCTGCCGGCTTCGGGAGCCGTCGGGGTCCCTTGCCTCCACCCTCCCACGCACACCTCTCTAGGACTTTGCCCTTCCTGCCTCTTGCGTGTCCGTACGGGGCGAGTTTTGCAATCCTCGCCCCGGGGGCGTGAGGCCCTGTGGAAGGCAGGAAGAGCTAGATGGAGCAGAGGGAGTTTGGGAACAGAATATGCCATAGGAAGATGGTAATGGATCCCCTGCCCTGGAGAAAGGTGGCTTTTGGACCCGTACACCTCCGATCCTGCCTGTCCATGGAGAAGTCGACCGTGTCCCATCGCTGCTACTGTTGCTTGGCGCTCTCGGCTCAGCCTGGTGCCTGCGTCGAGTGTTTGCGGCGACAAAGTGTTTTCCTGCCTTGTTACGAGGCCGGTGATGGTGATGCTGAGCCAAGGAACAAGGGCATCCCTCTCTCTGCTTAGCACGTTCACTGCTGTGCTGTGGTTTTGTTACAAGTCAGGGGTAGCTGGAATCATTGACGGCTATGTTATAATGCATTTGCATCCAAAGAAGTAAAATTGCATTGTTAAATCTTTCAGTTGCACTGCTGCAGACGATTGTCCCATGCAAAATACCTTTATGTTGGAGTCAGAGGTGTTCTTTTATATAGTTGGTAGGCCGGGGATTAGTGAAAGTGCTGCAGTATTAAATACTTTAAAAATGCTCAAGGGCACAGGAAATGCTTTGGCTTATTTTTAGCTATCAATAAGAAGAAACTTTTGAAAAATATTGATAACTTTTAAATTTTAAGTTAGCACCAGTTATAAAGTTTGAGAATGATCATTCTATAACGACAATAATATAACTTCAGTTCTATCTTCATGTTTTCAGAAGAAATAAATATCACAGGGTTGAGGTTCTTTTACAGATTTAGGTCACAAAAAGAAAGGAGAGGGGAATGTGGTTTTCCATATGGTTATTAAAAATGAAGCTTAAAAAACCCCAAAACATCAAAACTGTAAAGCAAGACTCTAGATATGCAGCTTATTTATAAGATACCAAGGCAAAGCTTAGCCTAGTATATGCATAGGGACAAAGATGTTATCAGAGTCCAGACAAGAGTAACTCAGTTGATTAATATCCCAGTGGCTGTGATGTTTTGGTGTTGGATTAACCAATATATCCTATTATTTTATCTCTTTGAGGCCACTTTGAATGACAATTCTCTCAGTGAGGTTTTAAAAATTCTGGATACAACATTAATGGAGATCGCAGTTGCACACAATTCCTCTGAAATCGACAGAATGGTGACAAGATACTGAAATACTAGAGTATCCTGGGAATTGCCACTACATTGCCTGCTCAATATTGTGCTAATTTTACCCTTGCTCATTTTAACTCTGATAGAATAAATGGAAAATGCTTGAAAACCTATCAGAAGAAACTATTAAAGAGATGGATGATTAAAATATGTTGCAAAGGCTTAGGCACTTCTCCCAGGATCTAAGGCACATTGACTTTTGTGCAAACACTGAGCCCCAGTGAAATTTTTGAGGTTTTATGTGTTAGTCTCTGCTATAGGTCTCAGAAACCAAAGTTAGCTATTCTGCATTCTTCTCAGGTTCTGAAGATCAGGTTGATTGAATGTGATGGGGACAAAATATCGCAGGCAGGAATATTGAATTTCCTGACAATGAAAACTCTTAGTTTTGTATGTTATTTCAAGCTGTCTCCATGCAGAATGACTTGTAAAGCAGAGAATAACCAGACTTTATGATATTCCAGTAACATTGTCAGTGCAAACTGTTCATGGAAAAAGAAACAGAGAACATACACATCTCTTCCTTTAAGACATCTCTTACTGCTTTTGTCCTGGCAAACTTGATCATATTATTAAAGAAATGTGCATATTACATGCTTACTTTTGCATAATATATAAGAAAAAGGCATTAATATATAGTAATGTGACAAATATCTCAGTTGCCTTTGAACTGAAGGCAGATGATTCCAGTTGCCGCAAGGTTCCCACTCTTGTTCTGTCATTGCAATTACAAAATTTAAGATAAAGGCTCCCAAATAAAGAAATCTTAAGATAAAAGTTCTCAAATAAAGTGATTTTATGACCGATAAGGTAATTGACTAGCAATTAAAGGAATGAAATACAATGAAGACCATTTATCAAAGTCCTAAGGAAAACAGAACAAGTCTAATATCTTTGGGGACAGAATTACATAGCTGGTTGATTAAAATGATTTTATCAATATAGTACACATATTGCTTTAAGGAGTTTGACTTGTTACTGGATGATTCTTAAAGACAGGAACTTGATTGAGACTCAGAAATGGCATACAGCATGTGTGTTCAGAACTGCCCAATATGTCTCCAGAATGTATTTGTGAATGGATAATTTTGCCTGAAAGAGGGTTATATCTAGATGATCCTCTTATTTCTATCCCTTTTTTCATGACTTGGTAGTAGCAATTGAATGAAAATTATTGATTTTATGGATAATGCTAGAACCAGGAAGAGTATGCAGACCATTGTCACTACAGTACAGTCAGGTTTTCATCTGTGTAAGTAATGTAGAGGTGAAGTGCATCATGCTAGAAACAAAGCATGAGGAGCTGCACCTGTCTGTTGGGACAGTCAGTGATTATAAGTTGAACTTGGCAGTCACAGTATACAGCCGGCAACCTAGAGTTTTTGTTGCTGTTTTGTCATTGTCTTGGATCTGTCTCACAAAAGTATTTTACAAATGTAAAATAAAAAGTATATAAGAAATACAAAGTATTTTATGGCTCAAAAACCCCAGCACCCTTCTTTTGGTAAGAAATGGAGGAAACGGACGTAAAAAAGCAGGAAATCTTTATTACATTGTATCAGTTTTTCAGTTGGTATACTAATGAAACACAGTGTCAAAGTCTGCTGTCCTAGTTGAAGATCAATTTTGAATAAATAGGGTGGGTTGAGAAAGACTTTAATAGTAGAAGGGATTTTTCTTACAGTGTTCAGCTGCTGGAGATCAGATTATCCTCAGCCTTAGTGGGCTATTCTTGCCTCAAATGATAAATGGGAGGAGAATTAGTCTTGGGGGGGAATGTCTGAGCTTCAGTTTCCTCATGAGGGGAAGAGTTGAGGAATCTTCAGCCTTTTACTTAAAATGTCTGCTGTAAATGTTTGGTGTCACCTGACAAGCAAGGGGTTGAGGAGTGCAGCTGCCCTTCCTCAGTCAGCTCTGTTGATTGTGTGTGCTCTGAGCCCTGACAAAGTGAAAACACTGATGGAAGTCATCTGAAATCTAACAATTTTTTTTTTTTTAAAAGATCCTTACATTACTTCAGTTGGGGATAAAATTTTAAACGTTATAAATTCTTAAATAAAGTTGTGAAATACTTTTGTGAGACAGATCTAAGACAACTACAGTGATTTATTCCAGTAAATGGAATATATTCTTGGATTTCTGCATTACAAATAGGTAAGGTCAAGACCCCCAAATGTGCAATTTGTCATCAAATTTAGTGAATCTAACAATGGCTTATTTCATTCTGGTTTACCACTTTAGATCATTAGGGTAGCATTCAGCAGTCATTTCAACTTTTCATACACAAATTGAGCCAAGTAGAAAAAGTTACAATCCAGTGGTCCTCAACATTTTAAGAGGTACTTGTAAATGAACTTGAGTTTGGAATCTGCTGGTAATCTTAAAGATATTTAAAATGTAATCTGTCTGAAAAGATCTGCAGATTTAAGGAATGTGGAAAGAAACCTTTTAATTGATTCCACCATCAAAGCTGTAAATGAATCAGGTGAGTATGTCAGAGGGACTTAGAAAGCATTTATAAAACAGCTTGTTAAAGGAAGGAATTATTTCAGGCATTGGGCCTAGTTCGTCTGAAGTTTTTCATGGCGGCATAACTAAGGCCATGTAGCTTTCTCTGTTTCTTTCAATTAATGTTCAACAGATAAAATAAATACATCAGGAATGGTTTAGGTACCATTGATCCTGCTCTGGAGCAGAAGGTGGCTGGGATAACTCCAGTTGACTTCCGTCTCTTTTCTGTCGTATTACACTACCCTTATATCACACACATCCCCCAGCCACATACTTCACCCAGTCAGTGATTTTATTTATTTAATTATTTATTTTAAGTTCAGCAGCTCTGTAGAAGCTGGAAGGGTACAGAAAGAACTGAAGGCTGGTTCCTCAGGCTTCCTAAATAAATCCAATATATATATGTATATATATCAAAAAGTTTCTATGCAGTAAATGGAAGGTGTTACAGCCTGAGAATGAGATTCATTCCTGATGTGGAGAGACCCATGAAGGGCAGCAACAAAAATGGTGAAAAAGGGTCCAGCTCTTAATTTCTCACTAATTATGGGGGGCAGGTGCATAACTGCTTTAATGAGAAACTGCCTGGAATACCACCTAGAATTAGACAACTCAATCATTTCTTTGCAAATTGCACATGGGATGTGTCATGACTTTAAAGCATTGCAGGAAACATGAATGGCATTGGCCTGGCTTTCCTATAATGGCATGAAAAATTTAGAGCACTCACCAAGTATGGTGTAATAAAGGAACTCAGATGCACCTTCTTGTACCTCTGATGATTCTAGTTTTCTTGCCCAACTTGCAGGGACATGGATTCATCATACCTTGAATCGGAGTCATGATGCAATTAAAAAAGAAATTGTGCTTTGCCATATTTTTACCTGTTTTATCCAATGAACATTTAACACAAGATATAATACTGAATGGGATATATGAAACAGAGTAATCCACTCACAGTCATACTAAAGTTTTGTCTTCCTTTCTGAGACTGAATAAATCTGTGATGCTTTGTAGAGTGTCAAAGTGCTGAGTACAGGGAAGGTATAAGGCAGTGTCCAAATGGGATGTACACCCTGCAGCTTTGTTCATCAGGGTGGTTGCAAGTCTATCGTGTGTTCTTGTGTATCAGCACACTTGGCAGAAGCTGCTGCTTTTGAGCTTCAGGTTTTGGTGGGAAGAAAGCCCAGGCAAAGCTCTCAGCCTTCTTCCTCCAATATCTGATCCCTCTGCCTGAGCTGTGGTGAAATCCCATATTTCCCTTGTGTTACCTGTACCCATATCTCAGATGCCATATATGGCTATGCGCTGGAAAGCTCTTCCCCACTGGTCACTTTGAACTGTGCCATTCCCCATTGGGTGTTTCCTGGTCCCGTCTTCCTTTAAAAGAGCCCTGCAGGGCTTCTTCCTTGCTCTTTCTTCTGGGTTACTCCAGCCACCTGGATAACTCTGGACCCTCACAACGCAACACTGGACTCACAATAAATGGCTGTTATCCTAAGGAAGAGCCCTCTGTGTAGCCTTTTATTCTCGTCGGCACTAGCACACCATGCCTTGGGGAAACTCTTGTCCCAGAGGAGCCAGCAGAAACAGGTTATCTGTGGTAGCTAGGACTCTGTCCTTTGGGAGAGTTATACAACTCACCCCGGCAGGGATCACATACGCATAAAGGTGCTGTCGCTACCTCGAGAGCATCCAGCTTAAGTGCATTTATTCTTGCAGGTGCCTGACAATGGATCCTGGATACATAGAAATGTGTAGACATAATGCCTCATAAAGAAAAGTGTTCTTGTTGTTTTACTAGAATTCCTGTTGAACCTTAGCTGGGATATGGGCTGCTTTTGTCCCTTATGTTCTTACCATCATTATCTCTTCATGGCCTTAGAATAGCTCATGCAGAATGAATGACTAGGTGATACTGGTGTTCAGAATGGCTTGATTTCCTCCATTTGCAGAGGACTTCAGCGCATTTCTGCAATCTCTATTCAGATTCTACATGAGCCAGCCATGTACCCTTGCTGCAAAGGAAGTGGATGGTATCCTGGTCTGCATTAGGCAAAGCATTGCCAGCAATTGAGGGAGGTGATCTTTCCTTTCTACATCAGCACTGGTGAGGCCACACTTGGAGTGCTGGGTCCTGTTCTGGGTTTCCTGGTACAAGAAACACATGAACACACTGGAGGGAGTTATATGATGAAGAGACTGGAGCATCTCTCTTATAAGGAAAATCTGAGAAAACTGTGACTGTTCTGCCTGGAGAAGAGAAGGCTCAGGGGGGGGTTTAAATAAATACCTGAAAGGAGCATATAAAGAGGATGGAGCCAGGCTCTTTTCAATGATGCCCAGTGACAGGACCGGAGACAATGGGCACAATCTGAAACACAGGAGGGTCACTTTGAACATCAAGAAACACTTTTTTACTGTGAAGGTGACCAGGCACTGGCAGGTGTTGCACAACGAGATTCTGGAGTCTCCAGCCTTGGAGATACTCAAAAGCCACCTGGGCGTGGTCCTGGGCAACCAGTTTCAGGTGGTCCTGCTTGAGCAGGATGACAAGATGACCTCCAGAGGTTTCTTCCAACCTCAGTAAATCTATGATTCTGTGACCTGGGGTCTGACTTACCAAAGTATTAAGATTCAAGTGGTCGTATCTCATCCTAGTTGTTTCAGACCCTCTATCACTCAGTGAACAAACCAAACCAACAACCAAATTAATTGTGCTTTTAAGGCATGGTTCCTTGCACACTCAGGCAGAAATCCAAAAATAGGTCACATGGACTGTGCCATAAATGTTCCATTTGACTGTAGAGGAAATCTGAAGTGACCAGCTTAATTGGAGACCTAGCCATCCTGTAGCTGTCTAGTGTTAGGTAAGATGAAACTCAGCCCAAGATTTAATGAACCAGGTGTATGCAGGTATGCTGTGTAATGTATCTGGCTGTATGTCTGCCCAGTACTCTGCTGACAAGTGATCATATAGATGCCATAGGTAACATCCTGCCCATCTGGGGAAGATGGACAGGATGAGGATCAGAATCAATGAATGAGAGACTTCCAGTGCTGTTCAGGATGGTAAATGAACATTGAGGTCTCAGAAGGACTCAGCTCTGAGGCAGTTGGTTAATTGTTTCTTGGTATATAGTGAAACATGCAGCCAGTTCTAAAAGGCTGTTTTTAGATCATGGACATATCTGCCAGCACAGATAAGGAGCTGCTTGCCAATTCCAAACATACGCACCCGACACTTACTCAATCACACACAAACATAAACAACCAAATAAACAACCTCCGCTTCCCATAAATGAATCTATCTTTCTTTTCCCCCTTCAGATGGAAAAGTAAAAAAGAAACAGCCTGCTATTGTTTTTTAATACTTTTTTTGTTATTTTCTATTTTTAAATATAAGGAGGGGTTCAGATGCTATATTGAAGCTGGAGCTATTCAGATACATAAATAAAATATGCAGAATCAGCAGTTAGTTTAGCCCTATCTATCTGGTGAATAAACAGAAATAAAATCACAAAACTTTTGCCAGCTTTGTTAAATGAGTTTGGAATCCATCCACTATGTGGGGCTTCTATCTTTATACTATGAATCAACAAAATCAATGAATGTTGGGCTTAATTGGCCAAATTGATTGAATATTAAAACTGATTTAATTGCTTCATTGTCATTATAGGAGGATAAATTTGGCTCAGTCATTTTCATTTAAAATGACAGTATTTCTGCAGAAATTTAGGAGTTTTGAAAGGAGTTGGGAACGACGTTGTTTAAGATTCAGCATAATGATTGTTTTGGCTTGATAAGCCTGGCTCTGTTTCTCTGCCTTGAGATGTTCTCTCTTCTATTGAGGAACCTTCAGAATTTAATTTAATTAAAGAAAAAGTGCCCTGAGACTTTCTTTGAGTATTGAAGTAGTGGATAACATGAATTTTTAAGCTGACATAACAAGTCTTAACATGGCTTCTGATTCATTCCTGACATAGACGGGCATAATACTGGCAATGTTAGAGTATTTGGATGATAACACTGCCAGAGAATGTGCCATAAATATAAAAGAGAATAATTAAATTAGATCCTCTCAGGATGAACATGCTAAACTGAGACCAGAGTGCATGTACAGTATATTAAAAATAAATACTTGCACTTCACAGGCAGTAATTCAGCTGTCATTTGAATTCAGTGAAACTTTTAATGCAAACTGATTTCAGTGAAGCTACTCACAAAAATAAGGTACTGTCATGCAGAAATGGCTTCACAGAGTCACTGACACATTTTTGACCTGAAGCCAGGTAGGTGCAACATGGCTGGAACCAGCCATTTGATTTTTTTGTTAGTTTGTTTTATTAATTGTGGTTCAGTAGCTGAGACCGGTAGTTGGAATCCTCTTTTTTCTTCTGATTTAATGTTGAAAAAGTGATTTCAGTGTTGTGAAGTTATAAAACCTCCCATTATTTAGGATGAGCTAAATGGCATTATGTTAAATAGTGCACCAGCATTAATTTTTAAATGGGTGTCATGAAGACCTTCATATCATGGATTTTGTTTATGTTGTGACTATCTATATCTTTGAATTTTACTGAATAAAATTCTTGAACTTTGGGCCAATGCTTTCTAACGCCACCAGTACAACAGCAAAATGTTTGGGAACTCCAGTTCACTGACTGGGATTCAGTTCCAGATGAAGATCTTTGCATTCAAGTATCTCTGTGTGAAATATTTATCTTTGCTGCCATTAGAGTTGGCAATGAGTGAGGCAACACTCACCAATGCCTCCAGGGTAGCCTGACAAGCTAATGGAGACTGGCTTCAGCCACCTAAACAGAGTTATCCTGGTTTGCATTTAGGTGGTGTGAACCTGGCCTGTAGCTGTCATTCGAGAAAGGTGTCAGTCTCCTCTAAGTCTTTTGTCGTACCTGCTGGCCAAATGTAGATGCCTTAGACATCCTGGAGCATCCAGCTGTGAGAGATGACACCAAGGCAAGTCTATCCCTCTTTCCAGACATGGAAATTCACCATTATGTAGGGTCCTAGTGTCATCCAAGGTGAGAGAGGGGCACGTAAGACCCCTGTATGGGGCTAGCAGATATTTTAAAACAGGGGGAAAATATACCTTTCTGGAGTGGCAGCTGAGCCAGCAGAACTGGCTAGAGCTCGGTGTCTGCCCTAGTGAATGAGCCAGGCCCTGGGAGTCTAACCAGGTTGTGATGAAGTGCTCTCTGGCTCCACTGAGTGTGCTCACTATTGATTGTGATGGAATGACATTTAGCTTATATGAAATTGTCTAAATACTGCTTCTTTTTTTTTTTTTTCTACTTTAGACACCTTAGAATAGAATTGAACAGACCAGAATAGAATGTTTCAGTAGGAGAGGACCTACAACAATCACGTAATCCACCTGTGTTACCTCTTCAGGACTGACCACAAGTAACACAAGTAATTATTCCAAACTGCAAGTAATCACTTTTATTTTCTTTTTTAGCACATTCAGTGTGTTCTTGTTCTTGATTTTCTTTTTGTTTTCTTTAATAATGAATAATAAATCATCACTTTGCAAAATGATGTTTCCAAACACCTCTTACTGCTGTAGTAAAATGAATTGCATCAGTGGCTGTCAGGGAAAGCAAATATGACAAAAAGAGTCTGTTTGAATATTAGTTTGCTGCTGCTATTTGTTTCAGTGCTGTGTACACTGAAACTCTGAAGTGCTAAAAGGCCACAAAATATTAATATGCTTGTATATGAAATTGGTATAGTATCAGGTTTCAATAAAATATAACTTGTCACAAATATGAGTATGGTGTCAGACAGATAATGTAGTGTTATAAAAACACAGCATTGGTTCATCTCTGTAGAAATGAAGTGAGGTGGTAGAAGCACTCTTTTCCTTGCTCTCCTTAAACATGCTGCTTCACTGTCCAGATACTGGGATATTGGAAGTAGGAGTCCCTCTGGAATCCTAAGTCTGCTGCAATAAAATGTAGTGACATGTGTTTTCTGGATTAAACTGGCTTCATTCTTCTCTTGATCCCAGCATTTCCCAGCACATGATATCAATGGAAATTTTGTACTCTGGTGACAGGTAATGCCAATGAAATTTTATTGGGTAGGGTCTGTAGGCTCTGGTGCACATTATAAACTCTATAAACTTCTATAGGATCATGCCCTGTAAGCCATGAGAGATGACTGGGAAGGCCTGCTTGGCATGAAATAAAGTTATTGAAAAAGCCTTTTTCTTGTACAGTGAGTACTTGCATTTTGAATGTTTTACCTCATCACTTTCCAAAATGGCCAAAACATTTGTTTGGGAAAGTGTCTTCTTGTTTTAAAAAGATTAATTTTTTTTGTCAAGTGCTTGAAGGAATTTTTAATGGCATAACTTTTTGATGTATGCAAAAAAGATGCATCTGAATAAATAATGCATTTAAGTGTTTTTGTGGTTAGTTTTGCTAAAGTTAATACATTAAAGTTAAGATGTATATTTTTAAAGATAACTGTGTTTTTATTAATAGGATTTTTCAGAGGCATCTCTTCAGTTTGGTTACCGTATTTTAAAATTCTATAAAACCCCCTCAGCCTTCATTTTGTAATGTGATTTATAGTACTTCCAAAGTGTTGCAGTTGTTTCCTTCCCTGCTAGCAGCTAAAGAAACGTTCACCACCAGGCCTGAACTTTGGAAGTCCTTGCTACTGCTGTGTGCTCTGTAACACAGGTCATGTGGATGGACAGAGCCATTGCCTCTCCATCTCCACTGATGTTGATGCACCAGCTGCAATAATATTTCAAGTCAATCCCTGATTAGTTAGGGGAAGGTCAGCTATTTCTGACTGGCCTCGCCCAGACAGTGAAACAGAGCAAAGCTCTGCCATCAGTGTCCTAAAATAGAAGGCCCTTTTCATCTGTCAGTCTTGAGTCAGCCACATGGAACACAAATTTGGAGACACAAATTGACTCACAGGGCATTGGGAAGAAGGGCACAGGCAGAAAGTCAAGTAAAGAGAAACTTCTTCAGATATGAGCTGTATTCTCCAAACAGTTTTTTAGTCACTTTTGCAATAATATTTTTATTTTACTGCTAACCTTTTAGGTAATTAAGCTTTTTTTTTTTTTTTTTTTTT
>VZRZ01002152.1:563129-611430 GCA_013398175.1 Climacteris rufus | reverse complement strand
TAGGTTTTTTTTTTTTTTTTTTTTTTTTTTTTAATAACGTCAATAATGAAACTGAGAGTGGGGATATTTTTTGGAGGCTTCTTTGCAGCTCTGGGGGTTTTGCTTTTTTTGGTGGCATTTGGAACTGATTATTGGCTTCTTGCTACGGAAATAGGAACTTGTTCAGAAGTACCTGAAGATGCCGGGGTTAGTATGGACTTTTTAAACTATCATGAGAATTATATACGTAGGATTCTTGGATGTGTTTATTTTGTAAGAATTTACTTCGCTATAAAATTTTGAATATACTCATTTTGACCTTCTGGAGGCTTACTAACCTGCTTCAAAACATCTTATAATCAGTTGTAATCAGCTCTAAAATACATGTTTATGTTGTGATACTGCTTTTTCAATGTGATATTCTTTCTTCTTTCAAAAGAAGTATGACTGTTTATATATGCTATAGCTGACCTATTTTCAGATTGTGTCATCATGGTGGTGTTTTTTACCTCAACATCTAATTGAACTTAGTTCTTTCAGTCATTCAAAAATTGTGTGATAATGGCTTTCATTTTCTTTTCTTAATCTGTAGGGAGAGAAGGCCACTTTCCATCATGAAGGTTTCTTCTGGAGGTGCTGGTTTAGTGGAAATGTAGGAGATAATAATGCCAGCATGTGGAATTTTTGGTATAGTAAGTAAATTTTCCCTTTTACGTTATCTGAAGTAGTTTGTTCTCAAAATTGTTGGGGTTTGGTGTGTTTGTTTTTTTTTTTTTTTTCCTATCTTACGAATCATTGGATTTCATATGGCTTTTTTGGGCATCGGGTTCTTCAGATACCCTAAAATAAATTCTTGACACACACTTTTGTAATCTGTACTAAAGGAAACCCCAGGACAAAATGATACAAGTTTAGCTATCAAATTACACTGTGATTGTTATGGATGCCCTGTTAACCTGAGTCCATTCTTAGCTACACAGTCTTTTTGCCACTTACTGTTAAACACATGGTTTATTTCTGTTAAGTGAGGAAAAAAGAGCTTAGTGGTTAGCCTGGTCCATTAATTTCTTCTTGGAGAGTTTCTCCATCTAGTTCTTAACCCACTACAAGTGCATTAAGAATGGAATAGGCAACTGCACAGTGAAAATGGTGTAGGACACACCATCACCAGAAGAATTCCTCTATTAAATTCACAGATTTCCCATTGCTTACTTTCACTACATGCCAGGATTCTAAAATAGGTGGAATTCCAAGATCAGATAGTGTTTTACAACCAAAAATCTCCCATTAAGAAGAAGTCAAGAAAAACTTCTTTTACAGTCTTTGACACTCCCTCTGAGATAGGGAGCTCCCATACCTTATTGCGAGATTTCCATAATCCTTGTGAAAAGCAGGTGCCATCATACAAATTTAACTTAATAGCCCATAATAGCTAAATATATTGCTTAGTTTTAGGTGGAAAACATGATATTCACTTTAGTTAATTTCCTCTTGTTATTCATCTGGAAAATTCTGTGGTCAGGAATCTGAAATTTAAGTGGGGTTTAAGTTATAGTCCGTTTTTATCTTTCACCAGGAAGAAGGTGATAATTTTATAAGCATTTAATATAAAGGGCAAAATTACCCTTTTCTGTGGGATGTTCATTCCATAGACTCAAGTCAGTTTTGCAGACATTTTAAATTTTCTGAAGTTGCTTGATATTTTCATTGTTCTTTCACAAAAGAAATAGTAATTTCCTGGGTATTTTTGTTTGTTTGTTTTTGCTGGACATGCAATACTGAGATGAACATAATTAACCCTCAAATGAGAAAAATACATATATGAAAGGCTACATATGCATCCCATATAAATTGCAGTGTGCCTTCAGCCTGGCTTGTTTACTATTCCCAGAATACAAATCTGTGTTGTTCTTTAGGGAATGTTCTTGTTAGGATAGCAATGCTTGTATCTCTTACCAAACCAAATTCACTGTAAGCTGTTGCCTAGGAAAGAATCTGAAATTTTGACCTGTGAAACACGGCGTGCCCATCTTAAGAACAGACATACAATATTGTTAAGGCAGTAAAATATTAATCTTTAACTTTCTTTCATTTTTAGCTAACCAGTCACCTTCTAAGAATTGTACACATGCTTACCTGTCCCCATTTCCTCTTCTCCGAGATGAACACAACTCAACCTCCTACGACTCTGCAATCAGTAAGTATTGTTTTGTGCAAATGGTTGCAATGCCTACATAGTTTCAAGAAAACAAGTCTGATGCTTCAAAACAAAACAAAACAGCCTTATTGCTCCACATAGTTTAATTAACAGAGTTTTTGTGTTTCATACTTCTCATAATTTTACAACATGCATATTTAAGCCACTATTTCACAAAACACTTGAATGCTTAGCTTTAAGCACGATGGCAGAATAGAGGGAATTTCTGAAAAAAAAAAAAAAAAGACATTTCCTTTTTCGGTGCTTTTTTCCTCCAACATAGTAAGAATCTTCTTTGGGCTGGATGCATTAAACAACTACTTCATCATGTATTTTGATAAAACTGTTTTTTGTTTTTGTTAAATAAATAACCGCATNAAAAAAAAAAAGATATTTCCTTTTTTAGTGCTTTTCTTCTCCAACCTTCTTTGGGCTGCATGCATTAAACAATTACTTCATCATGTATNGCTGGATGCATTAAACAACTACTTCATCATGTATTTTGATAAAACTGTTTTTTGTTTTTGTTAAATAAATAACCGCATGTGGAAATGTATTGCATTTTTACTTTATGAGGAAGGAAGAGTAGAGCCTTGATGCTTTATTCAACCAACTTCACTGAGAAATTCTTGTGGTGTAAGAGAGATACATATAACTATATATATAGCTATATACATATATATAGCTATCTATATGTGAAAAATATATATTAATTGAAAACTCTATGTCTGAATAGTGCCTAGAAAGCTCTGTTTTTGCAACATTTAGAAACTACTTAAAAGTATCAGGCACATTTTATCAGATTAAGAGCTTTATGAAAACATATTTGAAGTAAATAACTTTTGATACCTCTTTCATTTGACTTTTTAAATAACCTGTAGTGTGTGGATGCTACATGTCTCTGAGCCCACTGACTAAGGGACTTAAGTGATCCCTTCATGTTCTGAAGCTGTAATTATGCTTTTGCTAACCTTGAATTGTCTTTTAAATCCAATTTTTATGCTGCGGACATGAAAAAGAAAATAAACTAGAATTCTAATGGTTCTGTTAATCTTTAGAAATTATGAACTGTTTGTCCAGGAAGAATTCACACCTCACCATTCAGAGATCTAATCTATAACTTCACAGCACATCTAGAACAGTTTATCTTTCCATTTGAAAGTGACAGAGTCATCAGCTCCTAATAGTCTAGACAGAGTTTGTATTCCACTGTTCACTCATACATTCACAAAGGTTCCTCAAATTATATTGCATGATTACACAGAAATGGACAAACAAAGAAAAAGGAAAGGAGAAGGAATATCATCAAAAGTTTAATTAATTTTAGTTAATGTTTGCCAAAAGAACCACTGCTCAAATATAATTTTCCTATCTATATTTCATATTAAGAGATTAAAAGTAGGCAGAACTGTACTATAGATGCTGGCCCAGGTAGAGTATATTCAGAGCCATTCCTGCTATATAAATAGATACAGTTGGATTGCTTTCTAGCTCATTAAAACTGAAAAGGGTTTGGGGTTTTTTTATGCCTACATTTCATTTTCAGCATCCAAGCTGAGTTATTTACTAGAGCAGGTAAGATTGCTCAAGGGTCTTTCACAACTTTTCATGAAGAAGGTTATGTCATCATGTCTTCTGTTAGTTTAGAACTTGTTTCTCCTTTAGTCTAGTTTGACAGTCCTGCCCATAATATTTCGCAAACAAGTTTTTAAAGCCTCACTGCAACTGCAGTTACTAAATTAAGAAATGCTAGGTTATCCTCTTCTTGATTCACAATGCAGAAAATGCTTCTCTGTACAGCCAGTGTCAAAAAGCCTCAGTTTGGTTTCATGAAGAAAAAGATTTCATCAAGGATTTGTATATCCAGCTGTGTGCATCTAATACTTTGCATCAGCTAAACATAGAATAAAAGGGCACTCCCAAAAAATTGAGGTTATTGTCCCCTTTTCTGGTTCTACTGCTGTTTCTTGATAAAATATTACCATTTTCATGGCTCATAGCTTTCTTGACATACTCACTTTTTGGGATGATAAAATGCCCAAATCTTCCCCCCAGGTTTATCATTGTGTTTTTAGTGAGTCAATCAAGTTCTATTTTAATTAGGGGTGGATAACAAGAAATGTTCTGCCATCTTCATTTGCTCTTTCATAGAAAAATAAACAGCTGAATAAAAGCTTTGAACTTCATTAGAAAAATCAAACATATATACAACACATTTTCTAAAGATCTCTAACTTTCTGTTAACAGGGCTGTTAGTTTCTGAGCAAGCAAAGGCCCGTGACTATTTGGCTTAATAGACTTCTGGACCTTGTCAGAGGAATTTGTATTTAACTGCAGTCCCTAGTGGAAACACAAGTGTGGTTTGTTGTTGGAGTTCTGTGTCACCATCCAGCTAGAAGATCTCAGGCAAAGACAAGTTGCCTGAGGAACATGAAATCTCTGATGCATTTTGAGTACAGCGTCTGGACCAAGTTCTCTGTTGACATAACTCCTTTGGCTTTAGTAAGGATTTGGCTCAGAGTTTTTCTGGGCCAGAATTCAAAACAAGCTCACCTATCCACTCTTAGCTTATTTACATCTCTTTGTATGTTGGGTTTACATTTGTGTTACAGTTCCCAAAAAACTGAAAGCACTGAGGAGGGGGAAATCTAGTGTTACAGTATGCCTTACAAAGCTTTAGAGCAAAGGTTTGGTTCATTCTGATGTACAAACCTAGACTATGAGCTCTTGGTGTCAAGGATTGTAGCCTTAGATGGAAATGTAAAGACAGAAAAGCCTACAGGGATGCTTATATTGGAGATCTGAATGCATGCTTTAATGTATATCTTTTAATCATTACTGTTAGATGCATGATCAGCTTCAACAGCTTAGATAGCAGTACTTTGGAATTGCAGTTTGCTGTATCTTTTAACCATGGTCACTCATTGGTTTTGTTAAATATCTTGTCAGAGTGGGAAGGACTTCCCCTAGCTGCAGTGTAAGGTGTGGTCAAAAGCTGTGTGAACCATCCTTTATGGTTAATGTGCTTAAAGAAATTCATAGGCCTTGTTGTCTATCTTAACCTGAAACAGGCATCTAAATGAACTCAGGGGAAGCCTGACTCTGGTGACTTTCTCTGATGGTACAGAGGTTTAGAGTGACAACTATTATAGTGTGCAGCTCTTAGGTTGACTTAGCACCTCATTGTGTTGCTAGCAGATTCATTTTTATGACGATTCACAAATATAAGTGCAACACAGTACTACCTACACATTAAAAAAAAAAAAAATTAGACCATACAATAAAAGTACCACAGCAGTGACCTCTACAAAAATAAACATACATTTGCATAATCATAACCAGATTAGTTATCCTATCAGGCTATTTTGAAAACATGATAGTGTAGTACTTTAATATTAATTCATTGCTAGCTAGACTAATGCATTGTATCATGTCATTACATTACTTAAAACTGGCATTCAAGGACTATCACACTGTTCTAAACTTCTTTTACTATAGGACAATAGTGGGCCTGTTTTTGAAAAATGTACAAAGTCCTTACTCATGGAAATAGTCCCATTTGCCATAGTGAGATTATTTGTAAGAAGTGAAAAATCTAACACTTAGTCACTAAGTCATTAATTTTATATTTAAGGGTATTTTTTCCAATTTAATTTGGATATAAACAATAGTTCCCCAACTTTTGTAAATCACCCCAGTACCTTTTGAAGCTAATGTGGAAGCATTTTAATGGGGCAGCACTGGCACTTTAGTTTAATACTCTGACATTTAGCTGCTAATATCTTTTACCTGACTATTAGTATCTTATTTTGTCCAGTACTGGGCACATTGCCAGCATTTGAAGTAGTGCCTAATGTATAATACACCATATTTATAAGACTGAAGCGAAATTCTTTATTCAACAACTCTTAAACCTAAAATGTTGGGATCAAATTTATTGGCAAGTTTGTTAATGAGTTAAAATTAGCCTAAAGTAATCTAGAAAACATCAGCAACGAAATCTGAAAAGTTGTACAAGTGAAATGTTAGCAGTAGTCTATTTCTTGTGTAATACAGTCATATAATTGCCCATGAGAGATTGTAATGCAGTACATTTTTAAGGGAGAACTCTGTAGCCACCAAGCAGCAGTAAAGTAAGAAGATTTAAAAAAGCAATGTATCCATACTGTGAATATTGTATTTGCTTTACTGTTAAAGTTATTAAAACAAAACTACTAAGGGATAGTAAAGAGAGGTGAATGAAGCTGAGAAAAGTCTTGCAAGGTTTACTGTGTTGCCAGGTGTGTCTCTTGTGGTGCTGCTGAGATAGTCGATTTCATTTACAGTTTATCTGCAGAGAAGATAATCCTGGTTGAGAGCAGTTCAGACACTTTACTTTTCACTCTATGGGCACTGTGTGTAGCAATACTCTTGTCAAAAGCATTTTGATATCTCTTACCTTAGAGAGGTAAAAAAAGACATATTCTAAAATATAATCCAGTCAGATCACAGGAAACGTTCCCTTTAGGATGTGAGCTTGTCTGTGATAGTTCAAGACAACTTTTCCAAGTAATTTTGCCTATCCTTAGTAATATTTATGCAACATGGTAATCACACATGCTTCAAAACGTTTTTCATCCATATAGTGCTTAATAATTCATATTGATATTAAATTCAATATTAAGTGGCTTTTGTTTTTTTTTTTTTGGTAGACCACAGAACGTGTATGTATTGATAGCTGTGTTAACACCTCCAATAGTAGAAGGGTATTGCTTTGTGTCATTAGCTACACTGTTCCTAACTATTATGGAGCTTCAGAGGTGGGCATGAATGCTACCCAAATGTTTGTTGTAGGTGACACAGCTCTGTAACTTTTCAAATAAATTATTCTTTCTCTTGCATATAATTCATCAATAACATCTTAAAATATGAATCTGTAACTTCAGTTTCTAATCAATGCTGGGATCTACTATACTAGAAAAGGAGGCTTTTGGTAATTTTCACCCATTTCTCCAGTATTTGGTCCCTTGCACAAACTCAGATACTTCTTCTAGTTTTCAAATAATGTCAAACTCTCTGGAGGGACCTAAATTAGGATCTTTGGAGAGAAAAGCAAGTAGCAAGGGAAAACTGCAGGTCATGCAGTTTTGGAGGAATATAATGTTCCCTTACAGGCCCAATAGTGCAGTTGTGTGTACTTCTGTTTTCCACTTAGTCTCTCTTTATTTTTAGGCCTGCCTGTCATTTCTAAGGTAAATGTTATACTCAACAAAGGGGCAGCTTACCAAGACAAATTACAAACCCTTCTGTTTAGCACTCTTGCAACACAGAGCAATGGTATCTAAGATTTTAAACACTGCCTATGTATTTACTTTGGACTCTGCAATAGTGCTTGTGCTTTATTTCTCCTGTTGTAGGAAATACTTGAAATAATGCACGTAGGTGAGGGCAGTAAATCTAACATATCTGTGAAGTATCTGGAAGAGACGAGGGTACTCTTTGTGATCTGGATCAGAACATGGGCTATCCTATGAACGACCTCAGTGACACTTGAAATTGTGCAAACTTCTGTTAACATTTTATATAAGTACACTTTGTGTGTACCTATACATGGGAACACTGAACCATTATTTCTTGAAATAGCCTGGATCACAGTGTCAGCCCTTTTCATGGGATATCAAGAAGAGTAATTCAAAGCAACATCTTCTGTTGAATTTTATTTACCATGGTTCATCTCAACCTCAGAGCAGCAAAGTCTTTGACTTGAAGAGTAATTTCATTCTTAGAAAGACTTAAGTTCAACCAGCTCTTTTGTGTTCATCTACAGGTGACAGCTAAGCTAAATGACAGCAGTAGGCCTGAGCTGTAATTTTGAATGATTAGCCCTGTAGGAATTGATCTTGACCATCTAGGCAGAGAAGATGGGAAATGTGATCTAAGCAAAAATGCTCAGATTATAAATGAAGGGAAGCTGTCTTTGCAAAAACATGATTGCTTTTAACTCCCTTACAAAAGTAAAAGTCTAAGTGCTCATAGAATATTTCCTTAGACCTGTGCCACAAATGATCTGAATGACTTTCTGCCTTGCAAATGAGAGGGGATTGTATTTTGCTTGAAAAGTCACAGATTTGCGAGCAGACTTTGTACCTGTCAATTACACTCTATTTTTTAATTGATGTTTAATGACAGAATTAGCTTGATAAACAAGTATTAGGATAATCAGAATTTATCTGTGATTCTCTAGGGTAAGTAATTATTTCTACAGAAATAGAATGGAAGCTTCTCTCAGGTGATAAGTAGGTGAAATCAGTATTTCACATATAATGCATAAAACAGCATCTGTTGGAGCAGAGAAGCAGCTTTTCTCTTTTAGAGTTACAGAGTAGTTTAAACAAATTTTCATCAGTCACATTTGCACTCCTTTTGTGCTCTGGTTCTAAGAATATTTGAGCATTAAATCAAGCCTTTCTCATGAAATTTCACTAAAAGCAGACTTCAAAGCTTCCCCTACGAAGAGCAGATAATGAAAATGGATGTTGGTTTTGTAATGTTGGAGAATCCTGTGTCCTCATCCATTCAGAAAATAGAAACACTGCTGCATGACCATAATAATAATGAAGAAACCTTTTTCAAGGTCCATTTTGGCCAATGTGTCCTATTATGTAGTATGACTTTGAAGTACCTTGGGCCACCCATGTACAAGAGTTGGGTGGTTATAGATTGATTTAGTGGCATTAGGCTTTAAACGAGGAAGTAATGTCCCATGGACTTGGAGACTGCAATGAAGCTTATCAAAGTAGCCCCATGAGTAAAATAGTATGAAATTGCTTCAGAAACCCAAGACTGAAGAACTTGAGAGATTTACCTTTCTAGGTCTCCATTCACTGTCCATCTGCATTAAGTGAATCATTTAACTATGTGTTTAACTTTAAACAGGGGCCTAAATCCCATAAGAGGTATAGTACTTACAGCAAAACACACATTTAACTGCTTTGCTGAGCCATAGCCTTATTTCTTACCTACTATTCCCATAATTTTTTGTTTATGTGGAAAGGAGACTTGGATATGAACCAAACCACAGTTTTAACCCTTCTGCCAGATACTTTCAGATACATTCATCCTTTTTATGCCCAAATCTGCTGATCAGTGTGGCAGAAAATTATGTCTCTGAATGTTTGCCTGGATTAAAAAGGATGTTATTTAAAAAGTGTGGCTAACGTAATGTGGCAAACATGACCTAGCTAATACATTTACAAGGCTGATGGTGTATACTTTAACATGAGTTAAGCTGGTCAAGTTAAAAACTGTAGACTTTTGGAACACATTAGTGGGAAACACGAGCTGCTAACGCCTAGTGCGCCTTCAGATTTCACATGAGAGCAAACCTGAATTATTGCAGAATAGCTGTCTCTAACAAGCTGTATGAATTTGAATCTTTCAGGATATGAACCAGTATAATAGTTGCTTGGTTGTGTTTTTCCATAACAGTAAGTAGGTGCTGTCAGATGATAAGTGGCAGTTTCTTTTGTGATACACTTTTCCTGACTTGCCAGCTGGCTTATATGCTTTCCCTCAGTTGGGTGGAAATGTTTTTCACTGACTGAATTGTCAGTGCTTCAAGATTTTCAGATCTGACGATGGAGATCTTTACAACTCATAATTTTACTAATGGGTTGTGTTAATGTACCAATTTTTAAATTCATGGGAGAAATTTATGTCACTCTTGTAGCATTTGTAAAATGATGACTTTGTTAAATGGATGTGCAATTAACCAGCTAAAAACTAATTGTTAGAAAGACTCTTTTGGCCAGAGTATGTCACAAAACTCTCAGCTCATTTATCACCAGCTGCATCCATTAATTCAGCACTACTTGGCACTGTCTAAAAGGGGCTTCTGAAACATCACATTTTAAATTTAATAAAATACAAAGAGGTTTAGAGCAGAAATAGGCTGGTTTAAGATACTTAACTGTTTTTCAGAAACATGGTTTACATTTTTTTAGTTTCTTCCTGCTCCTACTTTAGGTTTCTCTTTGCTGAATATGACTTTATATAAGGCGTATTATCCAATTGTAAAGAACTTACAGATTGTTATTGGTTATATAGTCTGGGCACTAAGAATGTCAAGATGTTGCAGATTTCTGTTTCTCCCACACAATTTTGGTAAAATAAATGTATCCTGTCAGTCCAATCATTTATCCCAAAGAATTACTGCTATATCTTTGGTGTACCATTTTCTAGAGTGTCAGTTTGGTCAAGTTGCTATCTAACAAGGTCATGCTAAATATTCAGCAGATGGATTCTGTTCATGGTAACTTAAAACCTGTTTTCTGTGATCATCAGATAAGGACAGGCATTCAAATCTAATTTGATCCACATGATATATAATGTATATGCAAAATAGAATTAATGTTTCATTTATTAATAAGGCAAGTGATAAGAGAAGGGGAAAGGAAAAATCTGTGTTAGACAACTTGGATAAGTTCTAAAAAACATTGTATTCTTTTCCTTCCTTCTTCCTTTTCTCCAGTTTATCGAGGTTTCTGGACAGTTCTCATGCTCCTGGGAGTGCTCACTGTTGTGATGGCTAGTTTCCTCATCATCTGTGCAGCTCCTTTTGCCAGTCACATTCTGTACAAAGCAGGAGGAGGCTTCTTCATCATTGCTGGTGGGTATACTGTTTGCTCAGTCAATTAAAGAAAAGAAAGGATGAGTTATTTCTTCCATTTTCCTTAACCAAAAATTATATCAGTCACAGTTAAAAGAAAGAAAGAAAAAACATATGCTTCTGTCTTTTGGCTTGTGGAGTGCCTGCCTTGGAGACAGTTCTTTCCACAGTTATTTAGACATGGAACTATTATAAAAGCTATTTTTGAGTTAAGATTGAAAAAACCCCAAACATCCAGGACAAATCAGAAATTACACTGCAATTTCAATATACTTTTTTTTTTTAACAGGAAAAACCGTGCATATTTAAGGAGGTTGCCTTATAGGATTCTCAAGGGCTTTAGCTAAGGAGAGGGTTTTGTCTTTTATCAGTGATGCAAAAGATGATTACAGTGGACTCTGAAGAAGTTGGGAGACAGAACACATTTACATGACCACTACAGGAAAATGCTTTGGATAGGACTAAATAAAATAATTGTCATATATGAGTAAATAGGAGCTCTGAACATCTGTGAATGAAAGATAACAACTGAATTCCCTCCTTCCTCATAACCCACATGTACTGTGGAGGATGCACCCTCCCAGGATTCAGCTGATATGGACAGCTCACTGGCATGGTGTTTGCTTAACCTTGAAAAGTCTGTGAAGATGTCACACTGGTGTGTAAGATATATAGGATGGAAATGAAAGTATGTGCTCTATCTCTGCTCTCCTTTGTTTAAAGCCGGGTGAGAGGCAGCCCTGTGAGAACACGTTGTGTTACAGGGTAGAGCCACCCGTGCCAGGACCAAAAGGCCTGGGCTCTCTTTCTGCTTCTTGTACTGACCTGCTTGACCTCACTTACCCGCTGCACCTTGCAGCTCTTCATAGCAGTTAGTGATCATTATTTCCTTCCAAAGTACTCTCAGTGAAGTGTGGGAAGTATTTTATAATATTTTAGCTGAATAAAATCCTGCATACTTACATCTGGTCCCTTGAGAATTACTCCTCCACATTTTTAAAAGACATACAAAAAATATCCATAGTCCGATAGAGATTCTAAGATATTTCAATGCTTTTTGTACTAATTTGCAGGGCAAGAGCCCATGTGAGTCCTGCTCCTTTTCTGCATTTGTAATGCATGAAAAACCCCAGCTGTCACTAGAAAGTAGCAGAAGCTGTTTGAGAGGAAAAGGACACTTGAAAGATGCCAGGAACTGATGGGCAGAGGTGCAAAGTGACGTTTGTGTTCTCCACTCTGGGTCAGTTCATCTGCCCTCATTTAGGTAGGGGAAAGTTAGATCCCCAAGTCTATGCTAGCCTCCCTCGGCCTTCCTAGGAGGCCTGCAAGAGATGATAACATTCATTGGCAGTAAAAGCTGTAGGTATGTAAGAAGTTCCCCCAGCTGGGGTTTCACTTCATTCTGAAAGAGGGGCCTAATTGGATCAGATGAATGTGCTATGGAGAAACCTTACAAATCTCTTTCCCTTAGTGAGGGAATCTAGAGAGACTATTTCTTTAGGTATGTGAAGTTAAGTAAGCTTTATTATCCCAGTGTGTGACCTTGGGTCTGTGTGTTTGCCCCTTTTACCCTTTGTCCCTATAGAGCAAATGTTCTTCAAGGGAAATCCTGATTTTTTACTCTCTCTATATGTAGTATTTTTCAACTTCAGGACTGTTCTCAATCAGGGCTTCAGAGAAGAGCTATGTTATTTTTACTATTACCGTTACTGTTGTTGAAAAGCAAAGGTCTTTAGCAAAATCCTGCTATAATTTGTCAAATAATGGTGGCAGCAGAATATAGGACCCATTCAGCTTGCTCAAGACAGAGCAAGATAATGTAGAATCTGATGCAGAAGAGGGTGGTGTGGTCTACTGTGTCCCTGCTGCTCTGTCCCCTTCCTCTACCCATCTTCTTCAGGACGAGAGGGCCTGTTTATTTACTGCCTGCCAAGTCAAAACAGGGCATAGAAGGGGAGAGTGATGAGACATGGTGCATATTTACCATTCATACAAATGTGATCAGGATGCAGCCAGGGTGTGTACCTACTTAAATACAGACTTAATGGGAAAATGAAAAGATGTAATGTGACTTAGATTATAGGTGAAGTTAGAGTTCTTCTAAGACAGAAACCAGCAGGTTGATTTGAAGAAAAAAAGGAATTATATACATTGTTTTTAAAGAGCTTGGATGCTGTCTTACCACAAAGTTCAAGTATCTGTTAAACTGTAGACAACAGTCTTCTGAGACGGAAGTTAGACAAGCTGGTTGTTCTGTGGAATTTGGGAAGATGATAGGGAGAGCAGTCATTTTCCTACATGCATATCTTAATAAAAGTTAGATGAAATGATTTTAACACCTGTTATTGGACAGAAGTATCTTTATCCTTCTGCAAACTTAACTGACAAATTAGCAGGTGATAAAACTGCCTCAGTTGAAGAGTACAGCTTGTAGCATGGTCTGCTGTGACGTCTTAGGGTTCAGGAAGCAGCTGAAGATATTATTGGGAATAAGATTCATGCCAACTGTTCAGCCATCTGAAAGCTGTTTTGTATGAAGCAACTACTTAAATTTCTATTGTCAATAGTAAGAAACACTCGGAGAAAGAAACCTCACCTTCTTTGTGATAAGGCAGACAGCCTTTTGGAGAGACCTATGCAAGAAGCCTAAACAGATATCTTGAATGAGACAAATAAGTTTAGGTTGAAAAGGACCTCTTGTGGCAATCAAGTCTGACCTCTCATTTAGAGTAGGGCTGTCTTCAAAGTTAGGTCAAGCAGCTCAGAGACTTATCCAATCAAGTTTTAAAAATCTCCAATAATTGGTGTTCCACAGCATCTTTGGGCACTTATCCCAGTTTGACCAACTTCATTGTGAAAAATGTTTTCTTTTTTCCTTGTTTTCACCTGAAATTGCCCTTAATGCAGTTTGTGACCATTGCATCTCATCCTTTCAAGTCTGCAGGTCTCTGAAAACTCTATCCCCATGTTCTCTAAAGCTTCATTTAGAAAAATGAATACTGGATTCTTCTCTAGAGTAAAATTCCCCAGCTCACTCAGCCTCTGCTTGTTCTCCACTCCTTTAACCATTTTGATGGTCATCACCTCAGTTTATCAGTATCTCTATTTCACCAGGGGATCTCAAGCTGGACATAGCTTTCCATATATCACAAGTGTTGATAAAAGCGTTAATATCACAAGTGTTGACTAAAGGGCAATAACAGTATTTTCAAACCTGATGACTCTGTTCTTGCTAATGCAGCTCTATATGAGGTTAATTTTCATTTCTTCCAGCCCTGCTTGAATTCTTGTACACCTAGAGGGACCATTCTTCTCCTTTAAGAACTTGCCTATGAGGAACAAGTTATTGTGAGCCCCTTTGTCCCTTAAGGCAGATTTTGCCCTTCAAGGCAGACTTTGCCCTTCAAGGCAGCCCCTCTTGGGATCCTGCCTACCAGTTCCCTGCACAGATTGAAGTGTGTTCTCCTGAGTTCTGGATCTTTAATCTCTTACTCACCTTTCACATTCGTCCTAACTTCTGCCATTCCATGGCCATTATAAACGTAATTATAACCACACAATCTATCATGTTCATGACCTATTTTTCTTTATTTGTGAGTAGCAAAACTTTGTAACCTCAATAACCACCTGAGGTTGCAGGTGGAACTACAGTTGCCATACCTGTGGGGAAAAAGTGAATATCAGTTCAATGACACCACAGTCAATGACTTGAGTGCTGCCTTTGCAGCCTCACTTCCTTGTCTGCAACATCAGAGGATGGTCCAAGAGCAGCTACAGTAATGCAAACTCTACGAAGCCTTATACTTACTTCAAAGGTCATAGGAAAAGAAGGGAAAGCTGCCATAAAATGATCACTTAGAGCAACCTTCATATAATCCATAATTACTTTGTGCTTCTTTCTGCCTGATGGTGGTGAAAACTGTCCTCTTGTACTGATGTCAACAAGAAGTATTCCAGGATGTTCACAGAGCATTACAGAATCACACCCTGGTGAAGAAGCAAGATTAGAAGTACGACTGCTGCTTCCTGCCAAAAGAGTGAAAAAAGATGATACTTCAATTCGAGATCCTAGATGGAGGAAAAATATCTCTTTTCAGAGACATGTGCCAACTCCCATAACACTTAATGGCATACTCTGCATGTAGTTCAGCAGAGAATGTCAACCATTCTTTTTAAATAAAGGTCACAAGTGGCCAAGGTAGATGGTAGAATCTGAAATACGGACAGGAGCAGAAAAATGCAATTAATGAAAAAAAAATACACACACACATATAAGTTTTGCTGAAGTGAGATAAAGAGTTCTAAACTTCTAGGCAAAAGTAAAAAGCTCACATCATTCTTTCCAGCACTTGTTGTCTTCGTGTCTGCATAGTAAAAGATTCATGCCATAAACAGCCATTCACCACTGACAAGTGAAAGGCATTTCTACGTGGGAAGAATCAGTACTAAAGGCCAGCAAACTGCTTCTTGAATTCACAGACATTTCTAAAGGTTCTGTATTCTTTCTCCTCCACAATATGCACAAGCATTTGTTTGAAAGAAATTCAAAAGAATGAATGCAGAAGACAGAAAAGAGTGACCTCAGAGAAGTCCACGTCTTATCACACTGCACAGAGCTGTGTGTCAAACATGTGTGTTTAAAAAAAAAAGAAAAATGGAAAAAAAAGAAAGAAAAAGAAAAAGAAAAACAAACGAAAAAAGGATAAAAAATGGAAAAAAAAGAAAGAAAAAGGAGTAGGAGGGAAGTATTTATTTGTCTTAATCTCTCTCAGACATATTTATGTTCTAGGAATAATTTCCCTCATCATTCCTGATTCATGCAACTGCTGTTCTATTTTTTATTCACTAAAAGGCAAAGGCAAAAGGATGCCCGCACTCTGTGAAAAAGGTCTAAATGCCAAAAATGTAAAAATACATCATAACACACAGTGTTCCTAAAAATATTTGCTTCAAGAAATTGTGGACTTCTGTGCAATCTCAGCAATTTTATCTTGAAGCTTGGCTATAAGAGTTCATGAAATTCCCAACAAACATTCAGTGCAAGACTGCAGGAACAGATTTCTCAGAATAAATATATATTCAGTAAACTCCTGTCTAAGTGCTTTACTCCTGTGAAATCATAACTCTGGGAAAATTAGACAAAAGGACCACTAATGAATGAAATACTGTTGAAAGGAACAGGACATGGTCAGTTTTTACTTGGCCTGATTCTATTGTTCAAGATATTTATTAAACACACTAGGTAATACCCCTATTAATTAGTCTCCTTTAGCAGGTGTTGAAAACCCTTAAATACTCTAGTGCCTTAATTAACTAAGAGGGTTTACATTCTCTTCCTTTCTTTTTCTTCCCTGTTAAAGAAGGACATTTATCTCTGCTTGACATACATTTCTTCTGCAAATTTCCATACCCAACAATTTGCCACTCACAGGTGTAACAGCTTGCTGTGAAATCACACCCGATGGATGTTAGCTTCCCTGCACCTGTTTTACCACTGGCAGCACTGCCTTGCTATTTTGCACCTACATGGTGTTGATTCTAGTTTATTCACCTAGGTGTTGCTTCAGAGTGCCTGAAAAGCAAGGGGTGCCCTTTTCCAGATTAAAGCACATTTGATGAAGTTCTTATTTAATGACAGATGTTTATGACTAACTACCCTATGTTACTTTTTTCTACCCATGGTGCCAAAGGGCATTCCAGATGTGCAAGGCCTGGTTATACTTACCTGCTGCGATAATAAGGGAATATGTATCACTACTTTTTGTAATTACTATTTTTTTGGACTAAGTGTTCCCCAATGTAGAGAACAAATAGAGGACTACTTTGAAAATGCATAGGCACAGCCAGCTGAAGAGGTAAATTCCAATGTCCTTATGGATTTTGCCAGATTATTAATGTACCTTTCCAAATTTTTGGGCTATAATTTGTTTTGTTTTTGTTTTTTTTTTTTTTGGTTCAAGTTTTGAAACCTTAAACAAAATCCATATATCTAAAAAGTCTATTTATGAATTTGGCCCTGAATATTTTTACCTTTCAAATCAAAATTACCAGCTCTGTTTGGTTCCAGTTTTCCTGTGATGCCTACATTACCTGTTATCATTAGTTGTTCTACTCTAGGAATCCTCTGCTCAATTTGAATTGTATTTGAAGTCTTCAATTTAATTTCTCATTCTTCATGTCTGTCCCTAAGGCAATCCTTCTCTCTGTTTCAGTGGTTTTATGTTTAATACAAGCACAGTAATAAATTCTACCCAAATTAAGTTTTACTTAGGTAAAATATTTTCAAAATTGGATTTATGCCTTTTAGAGTTGAGTGTTGGTTTTTTTCAAACTTTGTTAGGAATTTGAACCCTAGCAAAAAATGTAATCCTGGAAGTGTATTTCATAGACGTGAAATGTGTCTGCCTCCTGCTTTATTTAGTTTTTCTATTTTTATTTCAGCCTCCTAGAAATTGCACATCCATTGGGAATTTCAGTTATGTTTTGAGTATGTCTCAGCTTAACCACTACAGCGCTCTTCTTGTTGGTCTTCAAAATATAGTGATTACAAGGATTGAGTCAGGGGCTCTCCCAGTCAAATGCTCAGGATGTATGTAAAGATATAGATTTTGTCCATAAAGCACTAACAGGAAGATCACCAGATCACCAAGTTAAACTGCTGCATCTGCATGCCTGGTTTTGTCTGAATCAAGTGAGGGAGCGAGGACAAGAGCTGCTCCCTGGTAAATGGGCAGAAAGGGCAGGGAAAGGAGGTTGTGAGACGTCATGTTAGGTTGGGGACAGGGAGAGGTAACCATCAAAGGTTACCAGGACATGTGGATCTGGAAGCAAATTCCTGGCCACGGGTGCTTACAAAGTGCATTAGTGGGTTTTGCCACAAATGTCACATTGTTCAAGGTTGCATTGCAAGTGTTTAGGAGGAGGAGAAGAGACCACACATAGCTTTGACTTACAGCCTGCAGCCTCAAGTTTGGCAGTGAAGTGTTCCCAGGACTAAATACTGACTTGTGGTTTAAATGAGGCACCTAAACATCCTGGGATTAAAACATGATGGGATGGTGTCCCTCAAATATTTTAATGTTGGAATAGATGGTCCTGCTGCTGTAATTCTGCTGTGACAGCTGGAGCTCAGGGAGCAAATGGGTACAGGATGGAGCATGCAAAAAATTTAGACTTGTGCCCTCAGTTTTCCATCAAATCTTCTTCTGGAGCATCTGTGCTGCAGGCTTGCATTTCTCAAGTGTTCACATTCCTCTAAAGTGAAATGAAATATTAGGAATGCAACTGATACTTTGGAAAGCACTTTCTTCTTGTATCTCCTTCTGGTTTATAGTAACAAGGAGATTAACAAAGTTTGTAAGGACATGTGCTCCTATTACTATCATGTATAAACAATTCAAAGGCCTTTCAAAGGAGTGGTTGGAAAAAGGCTGTGACTTATGTGGTGGATTAATTCCAGGAAATTGTTGTATCCAATTTGAGGTTAATACTAGTAGCCTGCTTCAGAGTTATTATTTAATTATTGTTGGATTTTGTTCTTATACCAAGAGCTTCTTTTACAAATATGGATGATTTTGAATTAAACGTATTTGAATTTTTGTGCAAAATATTTAAGTAGAATACTCTGAACTTTATATGTTCCAAACACAGCCTTTTTCATAAGAATAAAGCAAATTCAAAGAGGTGAAGATAATAGAAAGGTTTATCACTCCTTTCTATATCTCATCTAAAAGACTCATAAAAATGATGTCAGAATTTGGGAAGCAAAACTAGACTTTTTTTTTCACATTGTCCCGTTCCATCTCCCCTCCTTTCCCTACCTTGACCACTGAATTCAGAACAGTAAATACTTTCTTGAATTTTGTCCTTAGAGTCTGCCTACCAAAATCAGATATGTCTTTTGTCATGGGAGTATGCCTTTCAGTGCAAATCAGGAGCATGATGGAGGTAGTGACAGTTAGAGGAAACCAGAGGCAAAAATTATCCAGTGGTGGATGACTGTGCTTTGCAGAGAGGGCCTCAAGCACTGGTGGATTTTTAGGTATTACATTAAATGCACCCAGCATCTGTCTCACACTCTGTTGTTAAAACCTGATGTTTCTTTTCCAGGTGTCTTTTTTTCGCTGGTAGTCGTGATGTATGTCATCTGGGTCCAGGCCATGGCCGATCTGGAAAACTACAGAAATGTGAAAAAAATGGATTGCCCAGACTTTGCTGTTTATGTACGTTATGGCTGGTCTTTTATGCTGGCTCCTATAGGAGTGTTTTTTGCTTTATTAGCAGGAATGCTGTTTTTGCTGGTAGGGCGTGCCATTTATTTACACTCAGACTAGTCAGACACTGTTGAAGGGAATACAGGAATACTTGTGAAACTTTGTGACAGGTGTAAACTGGAACAAAATTTTGTACATTATTATCATTATGGCAATCCTAAGCATTCAGGCGGACTTCTGGAAGTTCTTCTATTACTTCTTTAAGGGTAAAGGACACAAAACTCAATACAGGAAGAAACCACCTTTAATCCCAAATAGTTGTTTTTAATTCTTTAGAAAGTACACATGTGGTTCTTCACATTGTACTATTAGCAGCATTTTTGTAGCTTAAAGAGCAGAAGAAGGCAAAAGTTTTCTGCAAGTAAAAGCCCAACATGAAGTGGCCCAAATCAACATTTTATACATTTATCTTTTAGCATTTACACTCTTCGTCTCTGTAGAGAATGGCACAAGGTAGAGGAGAAGGCAAACATTCTAACACAGTAATTCAATCTACCTCCTCTCCTGTTTTCCACTACTCGCCTTAGCTTTAATGGAAGCAAACATGTCTACACTTTATAAAAATAGAGTGCAGTTGTTCATGCAGCATCCATGGGAAGAGGACGAGAGAAGACAATTGTCATGAATGTGTAAAAGCTTAACTGCTTCCATTACTCATTTCTCTTTTTTGTATGTATTTGAAAGCTGTATACTTCTGTATTCTGAAATCCATGTGTTGCATGATTCTGTAAGCCAAAATGCCGTAGTACAATCACTATCTGAAATTATGCCAAAATTGTATTTTGAATTATAGCATTAATATTTTAATTAAGTTTTAACCCTTTTATTTTTCAGTGGAACAATTGGCTCCTCTAACAAATATTGTCATGGTTGTGTAAAATTAATTTTTTATTAAAAAAGGTTTATTATCAAGACAATATCTAGGACATGAAAAGGTGTGTCTTATGCAGCCTTCATTTTCTCAAATATTAAAAATCTGCATTATAGGCTACATCCAACTTGCCTATTGGGCTTCCTAGGGAAAGCAAGATGCCTAGCTGAAATAGCAGAGGAGCTGGATTTGGTTCTGTGTTGTAGGAGTGACTGGTTCTCTGTGTCTGTGTGTGTGTGCGTGCACATCTGTGCAGAAGATGGGGTAAGGATGAGACTGTATGCATGGTATGGAAAAGATGGGGTTGAGTTTGAACAATGGGGAAACTTTGTCTGGCATTGGGCCCAAATAGAAATTAAATCCATCTGAGAGAGTGCTGTTTTTCACTTTGTAACTCAATGCAGAGTAGTTTGGACTGATGGGGAAAAGTAAAGGCTGCATATCGGTTTGTTTTTGTTCATAATGTTTAATTCCACAGCTGTTGTGAATACTGAAAGCATTGCTAAAAGGCAGGAAAGGAATGCCCATGTAGATGTGGTGGGCCAGATTGGATATTACTTCCATTTTGGAGATTTTGTGATTGGAAGCTTTCCAGACTTTCCTGCTACTTATTTATTTTTCCCTCATCAAGATTTGTGTTATACATTATAGAACAGGAAGACAACAAGAGTGGGAGGTAGGGCAACTGGGACTGTGAGGTTTAGAATAATTACCAAATCATAAAAATATTTTTATTGGCAAATAACATAGTGTTTTTAATTACTGTGTCAGAGAGCATGATGGGTGAATTTTAACCAAATATTCATAAGCATATATATGAACCCCACATAAATGATAGCCATCCGGAGAACATTAGGGTTACACCGTAATGCCATGGGTTAGTCAGGAAATGGTGAAATTAACCCTGCTGGTTGTGCATATGGCATTATATTCCTGCCCTTAATTACACAATCACATACTGTTTCTCAAATAATACAGTCTGTTGGTATTTGCCCTCTTTGCAGTCTAGGATACTTCACTGGTAATTGTGAAGGTAAATTCAATAATCAAGAGTTATTCACTAGGTACCCCTCCCAAACCCTGTCTGCTTCTCTGCAGGGGACAGTCCTTCTCCACAAGAGCTTACAGGGGACAATATGCTTGAGACACTTTCTTGCAGATTTTGGAAGCTGGAGGCATTGAGAGGTGCCTCAGAGCTGGACCTCTTCCAGCAAACCTAACCATGTGTGCAACAGCAACTAATAAACCCCGCAAGGAATGAGCCAAAGGGTCCCGTGGTGCCCCTAATTCAGCCCATGTGCATCTTCAGAACTCTCTCCATTATGCAGCTAAATTAGTTACACTTTTGTGTGCAAGATGTCCTCTCTCAGAGGCAACCCTTTGGGTCAGACCATGGATGTAATGGCCACTGAAGATCCAAGAGGTTTCTGAGGATTCCCTTAGAGACATCAGTAGAAATAATGCTTTAGGCCTCATTAATTTTCCACTGAAACCCATACTTTGGCAGAAGTCTGTAGCTCTATCAATTTGCTTTAATTGGTTTCCATCTCTTAGTGGCAGAGCTGAAAGTCAGGTTCCTTCTGAAATGGTGGGGGGGTTTGCTCCCTCCAAAACATGTATGTAGGTAAGCACATTATATGTAATAAGTAGTTGCTGCAAGAATGTCTTTGAGGGTGGTGGGGAGGCATTTCTGGGTGAATATTAACTAAAAGCACAGTATAACTCTTGTTCTTCTCATTTCATTAAAAAGCTATGTGCAGGGGAATGAGTTTCTAAGAACTTGGGGAAGACAGGCCAACTAAGGAGACTTGCTCTGTGGCATTCTTCCAGATATGCTTTTGTCTAGAAAATCCTTGGCAGGGATGCAGAGATTTTCATGAGAGCTGAGTAAAATATTGTAAAGGGATTAAATACTCTAATCAAAATATTCTGTGAAATTGGTCAAAGAACTGTGTTCCTCACAAATCCATTGGAGTTTGTTTGTTTGTTTGTTTTTTTTTTTCCCTTAATGATTTCCTCACTGGCTTAATGGCCTGTGATCACATTGAAAGAAAGAGTTTTATTTTTTTGAAGAAATGTGTTTGGAAATATGGTGGCAAACCGAACAAGACTAAGTAAGAAGCATTTTCTGATTATGTTCGATCTGACAATCATCCATTTGTCCAGTGCAAATATGGCAAGGACTGTGACTGCCCACAATGGAGGCAGTGTGAAAATGAGGAAAAGGAGATGAGAAAGGAGGGAGAAAAAGACAGGTGAGTGTGCCTCTGTGATGCTGTCTGCCAGCCCACTGTGCAGCTGTTGTTGGTCCCTGGGGAATGCACGGACACAGCACAGCAAAGGCAGCTGCAGACAAGACCAGTCAGGAAAGGATTTGCTCCAGTTTATCAGTTTTACTCATTGGCATGGCTGCTGTGGCTTTTACTGGAGCTGACCTTCATGAAATATGTGGCTGTTTATTGGCATTTACATCAGTGAGGTAAAGCAATGTTCTCCTTTGAGGAAATGCAAAAAAAAAAAAAGCCTGCTGTATTTCTCTGCAGGGTGCCTAGCTGCTGCAGCTGAGACTGTACTCTATAGTGTGCTAGTGAACTGCTTGTAGGACAATTGTAAGTAGTATCTATTGCTGTCTCCATTCTTGCAAAATCCTGGCTGCAAAGCATGTTGTGCTTATTATCTTTAAAGAAGTCATATTGAACATCTTAAATGAGCTATTTACCTTCTGATGCAGCAGCTGGCTCTCCTCTGGCTCTGCTGTTCCAATTTGTCCTTTTGGCAGTGGGATTCCCAGGCAGTGAAGACTAGATAAAGTATGTTCACATGAAATTTTGCTGTGTTAACTTACAGTAAGTCTGAACTGATGCAGCTGAAGTTGGTGGAGACTCTGAAATTGAAAACAGAAGTCAGTCATCTATAATCAAAAGTGACAGAAGGGATGAAGAATCACAACTGTCTGTGTCTGTGTCTCTTACTCACATTACCAGTGTAAGACCAATACTGGTCTATCTTTCCAGTGCTTATGTGCCTTATCTACCCAGAGACATGCTTACAATAGTGGTTAGGAGAGTCATTTGACTTGAAGGTAAGAAGGAATGGAAGGCTGGCAGCATCTCCTGTTTTAGACACCTCCAAACTGCACCTGATTTTCCTCTACGCCTCAGAGAGCCCAGAAGGGCCTCATGGAGTCCTGCAGGGCTCCACATTTTGCTGTGAGGATAAGGAGAGGACTTGGAGAATGAATCACCCCATGTTACTTACTGGAGATCTGTTCCTTATCTGTTCTTAAAATCTGGCAAGGATGCATTTGGTACAAACTATGGAGGTGGGGGGATGGTGGGGATGTGAGGGGAAGGGTGGAGAGCTGCTCTGCACAGGGAAGGTGCCTTTCACACTGAGAGGCAGCCACTCTGTACTAGTTTAAATCAAGGGAATTGTCTCAGCGGTGGTACTTCACATTGGTCACAGTTACCTGTGACACCTTGTACCTGGGTACCTAAGGAGATGTTATCTGAAGTGACCTGGACATGGTTCAGGTTTTAAACCAGTTAAGAAAAAGAGCTTAAATTAATGCATCTTTGAGTTGGAAACACATTTAAACCAGAAAGAAACCCAGAAGGATAATGAAAAACGTTCCCCCCTCCTTTTTGATACCACATCAGATTGACTAATCCTCTGTTATGTGGCTTTACTTTGAAACAGATCATTCTCGTTGCAACACGTTTAATGCTGCCAGCCACCACATGGTTATTTGGCAGCTATTTAAAGCTCAGATCATATTACTCTGTCGCAGTGCTAGGCACCCATGTTCCAACTGGTATACAACTGATCTAAGGAGAAATCAGCTTCAGGTTTTGTTCTCTGAAATTAAATGTGACGGCATGATCTCTATGATCCTTCCTCCCCCCCCCCTTTTTTTTTTTTGTATGCATTATTATTTTTTGGAACAGCGTTTTGCTAGCACCACAGGGGAAATTCAGTTAGGTTGTCAGCCTGATATAGTGTATTATCAGACGCGTTAGCTTTTCCTCCCTCTTACATTTGCTTAAGAGCTTATGAACCACAGAGAATAAAAAGTGCTAAATAGAATGAAATGACCTGTCAAGGGTAGATATAGTATTTGTGAATGACTTAAAAAAATTCCAGCAGCTTCAAGCACTCCAGTCTCACTGACTGTCTGTGTTATCTTGAAATTTGGCCTCTTTCTTTTTTCTCTCAAGTAAAGTGCTTTGATGGTCATTGATCTTTGATGATTCTGTCTTGAAAAGACTAATTTTGTCTTTCCATATTCAGTCCAGGGTGAGATTTTGTAGCAGGAGAGAATACTATTATGAGATTTGAAATAGATTTGAAACCTGCTCTTAATATCGTAAGACTAATCTTGAATTTTACAAAACATTGAACAAAGTCAAGACAAGATACTCCCAAGAAGAATTAACCAATAAATACACTGTAGGGAATGTAGTTATTTTATTAATGAAGAATAGGATATTTTTTCTTAGAAAATAAAGTGACTGATCCCAGGTCATTTTTAGCTCTGATAGAAGTATTAAATTCAAGAACTGGGGTGATCAGCTTGCATTTAACCTCTCTCAGGATACGTGGAATAGTGCTTTCAAAGAAGCTTCACTGAGTCTTACTTAGGAAACTGAAGTTTTGTACATAATCCTGCTTTTACTTCCATTTTCTTAAGCCCTGCCCATTCGTATGTCATTATCCTCCCCCACCAGCAATTATGAGAAAACCTTTTCAGGTTTTAAATCTTTGCCCTGAACTTTAAATAACAAGTTGCTAGTCAAAGCAATATGTACAGCATTTTCCTGTATGCTCTGGGACTAGTGCTACGTAGCTTGTTTCTTTGGCATGTACATCACATAATCCGGTACAAGAGCACCCTTTCAGCCCTCCCTGAGGAGCAGGCTTTAGGGGGGGAAGTGTTAAGCTTCCCTTGAAGGACCACATGCTTCACGAGGCACCAGTGTGCTGCACCATGCACACGACAATCCTGCATGAGCCTGGTGCTGAGACCACCCTTCACAGCTTTGTGAGCTGCTCCAGGACCCACACCGGGGTCCAGGCGTGGGACAATTTGAAATGCAGTTTCCAGATGTCTATGTGGCAACGCAGTGTGGACAACTAGCTCAAAAATGTTAGCTTAAGTACTCTATTCTGCCAGCTGATGGTCACTATGCCTGGGGTGTGCAAGACAAAGAGAAGGTCAAAGAGAGAGAAGGAACAACAACCTGGATTATGCTCTTTGCCTTCCCTACAGAAACAAAGCTCAGTGTACCAGTGCTGTGGTCTCATCATTGCAGCTCCAAATGCCTCTTTTGTTTTTGAGGTGTCACAATACACCATTAATTTGTGGATTTCTCCAGCGTTAGTTGTGCCTGAGGAAATGACCCTGGTGGGATTCAGAACAGAACACAGTATGTGTAGGTTGTATGTAGCTCTGCAGCTGAATTGATTCAGTACCATATAAAAGCTGTGAAGAGCTTCATATTTCCTTGGAAGATTCCTCTGGCTACTCTGTGTATCTACAAAGCACTCAATCCACAGGAGGCACTTGCTTTTAGTACCTATCAGAAAATAAATGTTTCAGCTTGATTAAAAAAAAATAGCCAACACCTATCAGCTTATTTTCTCTAGCTCTAATGATAATCTAGTAGTACCTTATTGTACAAACAGTTCTATACAAATCTGTCACAAGGCAGTGACATACACACTCAAGGACAGGATGGTGACAGCTGGTTCTAGTACATAAGACCCACTTCTAAGTCTAACCTGTGATTCACTCAGTGAATATTTGGATAACCTTTCCGCAGTAAGAAGCACTACTTGTAATTCAGATATATGGGAATATTAAGTAATTATATTCCAATTATGAATTGCTATAGAAAAGCATTTCTGGCATTTTCTCTCTGCAGAAAAGAACCCAAACAAATTCTATGCATATTTCAATGGCAGTGAAATACTCTTCAGATTGCCCTTGGTAATCTGTGTCCATATCTCTGCTGCTTCAGTGAGATGAACACATCCCTTGAAGACTCCGCATAAATCAGCCATGGGCTCTTTAATTTAACAAAGAGCTTCTGCACTCATAGTGGGAAGAAATTCATGAACTAGAGAGACCAAAGTAGAAGCCCTAGTTAGAAGTTAATGCTCTACATCTTGGTATCTGAAAGTCCTTGATCAGCCATATGCTTGGGTTATTTGGTCAGATCCTTATTCCAGCACAAACAAACTGCCTGTTCAGTCTCTGCCCGTATGCCCACATGCAGGAATAACAGTAGGTGCAAGAGCATCTAAAAACTCCTCAAAACCAGAACAAAATAGGACCTTAAGAGAGTGATTTGACAAAAAAACATTTGGCCCGCACCAGCTTTACAGCGCACCTGGATCCTGTCAGTGAAGAATGCCAAAGGTGTGGCTTTTAAGTTTGGAAAGAACACTTGTAGTACATGAGCTTCTGAACTACTTCAGACTTAAGACAAATGGTTGGCAAAACCAAACTATCCCCTCATGAGACGGTGATGCCTGCCAATTTCTTCCTCTGTGAAAGAAAGAATCTGCATGGTGTTTGTTGAGATTTGTATTTGTTGTTTACCTAAGAGGGAACATGGGTGACATCCGTGTCACCCTTGTGCGAGCTGCTGCAGGCAGGACGGAAATCTCCTCGGCTGAGGAGGTGCTGACTCTCGCTTGGCCCCTCAAAACGGGGGGCTGGGGAAAGACGGCGGCCGCATTTGGATGAGAGGATGTTTGGGGCAGGGCCGTGCTGCTGTGTGCGCCCCGGGTCCGGGGCAGAGCCGCGGGGCTCCCAGCAGAGCGGCGGCCGGCGCGGGGTCCCGGGAGCGGCGCGGGGGCTGCAAGGCGTCCCGCGGCCACCGGGGGGCTTCATCTCCCCTCGGAAGGAGCTCTGCCGGGAGCCGCTTCCCGGGAAAGCGGCTTGTTAGCGCTAATGAGAGCCCGGCTGCTCCGCTCCCGCGGCTCAGCACTCACTGTTAGCTCAGGTTTTACCCATTTAAAGGTACCTCGGCCTCCCTGTTTATTTTGTGGGTCTCACACGTCTGTCAGCCTTCACTGAGTAAAGGCTAACACACTTAAGCACTTTACCCTTCGCGGGAGTCTTGCATTACCTTAATAACAACCAAGGCCATTTGTGGGGCAGGACAGCCCCAAATGCTGGGCTAAATGCGCTTTCCAGCCTGCCAGGCTCCTGTGTCTGCGGTGCTGCTCTACTTTTTGTGGTAAACGAGTGCTTCAGTAATTTCTTGCTTAAATAATTAGCCGTGATAGTAATTCATATCAATAACTATAATACATTGGAGTTTTTTTTTAAACACTTATATTCATTCATAAGATCTCAAAGTGCTTTCTAAATGAGGTCAGTGCAATTAACCCTATCGAACCACTGCTGCGAAGAAATTCCAGATGTGCCCATAACTGATGCTGTCACTGTGTATCAGCCGGACAAATGTTACCATTTCTAGCACCTTTAATCCAATCTGGAACCAAAACCAAAACAGCGGAAAGCCTCCATATTAGATAAGGTTTTTGGTCACAGAAGCTGCCACTGCCTTGAAGGGAGGAAGGAAATAGCCTGGAAGAATTTGGAGACTGCCCCGCTGTGCTTAAAGTGGCTGGGGATCACTGAAGAGCTGAAATGAGGAGAAGCAGCAGTTGGCAAAAACTGGAAGACATAGCAGTGAGGAGCGTGAAGTTTCTTAAGTAACATGTAGCTTAGAGAGCTGTCACATTTTTTGAGATAGTCTCCTGCCCTTCCTCAGAGAAAAATGTTCCCAGTGATCTGAAAGAGTGAGGGGGCTAAAGCCCTGAAAGAAGGCCTCCAATTTTAGAAATGTCTCTCCTCACCATAATCCCTCCGCTTTTATAACATTTTCTACGTATGACATTACACGAACTGCGTAACTGACAAATCCTTCATTTGCATTAGATTTAAGTGGCTTCCCTCCCATCACTCCTCACGGTTAAAAATACATTACAGAAATTACTATCCTGCCTAGGAAAATGTGTGATGACTCTGGTGTCTGTCGTTTATTTCTAAAACATTTTGGCACTTTTCCTCCTGAGTTGTCTTTTCCCTTCAACTTTGAGAGAGGGAAAGGAAAGTGCAGGGTTCGGGCAAGATTTTTCCATTTCCCTGGTTATTGCCTGCATGCATTGCAGCCCCCATGCCAGGCATGACGGAATCTAAATGCTGGGCAGGAACAGTGAAATCCTCAAGAGGAAAGGAGAATAAAAAGCATAGAGAAGTCACAGTTTGTGCTGCCATCAGAATGACCGTATCGAATCAGACCAAAGGTACTGACCCGGGATCTTTTCTTCCTACAGTGGCCAATATTTACAGAAAGACTGTCAGCAAACAGCAAATGGAGCATGACCTTTCCTTTTGTATGACCTTTCAGCTTCTGCAAAGGGGACAAATTCACCCCTGCTTTCACCTGCTTGCTACATAGGCTAAATTCGGCCCTCTGCATGCAAACAGCTCTCTGATCTTCTTCACTCCTTTCTCCTGCAGGCCTACAGCTGATGCTCCAGTGTCTTGTCTCAGGGGCTGCTCGTGTGGGGTGTTTCTGAGCATTAATCATGCTGCAGACATCCGTTTTCCCTCTGATAAGAGCCTGGCTCAATCTGCAAGGAAAGGAGGAGAATCAATCTGCCTGATTGCCATAGACCCTTCATTTTGCACTGCTCAGCCCCTTGCCAAGCAGAGCAGCGGGGGAGTCTCCGCTCAGTTGCTCCCAGCAGGTGTCACTATGGAATGGGAAAATGCAATTCCAAGGCTGGGAAAGAAGTCTGGCTGCAGGCAGAGCATCCTCTGACACTGCCGCCGAGCTAACCTGCCACTGTGTCCCAGAAACTTTCATAATTAGTTCTGAAACAGACGCGCTGCCACCCCCTGCTTTCCCTCCTTTTTTCCCCTTCATTGCAACAACCATAATAGCGAATCAGAGGCGTTTTTAGATTTTTTTTAAGCATTGCTTAGCAATGAATGAAGAGACACCCATCTTCATGGATCACTACCCGGTGTAGTAACACAGCACAATAACGTGTAAAGTTTCCAGAATTGTTGGTAATTACTGATAAGCCCAGTTCAGCTCTCAGTTACATACAAAGCTGGGTAAACAATGGGAGGAAAAAATTAATTAAAGCCCATGTTTGCTAAAGCTAGCTAGCGATTCCATCTGATCACGTTCCTGCTCCTTTTATTCCCTTTGCACAAACATTTAGGTGGTCAGGTTTTTCTGGCACCTAGGTGTGTGGGGGAAGCTTTTTTCTGTGCAAATAAAATGTTTCTCCCAGGACATGGGCCCTTCTGGCAAGTGCTTGCCCATGCTCTGCCCTTGTGTTTGTAGCTGGGAAGGTGTTTGGAGGCCTTGAAAGGTAGAAGTCAAATGGTCACCTCTCCCAAGCAATGCTGGGAGTCTATACATCAGCAACTGGGAGTCTACACATCAGCAAGAGCAATGGAGGAAGAGAGAAGAATGAATGAGAGGTAGTGGGAAGGATACTCATCTGGAGATATTTCACATGTGTTTTCATCTCAGAGTACCCTTGTACAGTAAGTCTTCAGTGACAGTAAAAACAGCCTATGTGAAGAAGCAGAGGGGAATTCAGCATGTCACAGAAAGCTCCTCTTAGGCATGCTCTGAACACACTGATGACATGAGCACTGGGCCTGGCTTGGATTGCCTTTCTTGCTGGAAAAACTGAGGCGGACCCAGTTCTGAAGAGTTTTGTCCCAACGACAAGTTTCAGTGAGTGCTGTGTGGCAGCTCAAAAACTGTATGAGCCTCTTGTCCCTTCCTGGTTCCTCATCCCCAGGTTCCACATAACTTCTGTGTGTTCAAGGGGACTGAGGGTGTCAGAGGATGTTGCCATGGCTCTGTTGTCCTTTATGACTGGTTGAACCTCCTTGCTACAGTAGGTGTGACTTACTAACATCAAAGCAAGACCTCTCTTGAGAAGGTAATCAGAGCAGATGACCTCCAAATGTCCCTTTCAGATAAAATAACTCCATAATTCCATTGATGTGGGGTCATATTTACTTATCCATGTCTTTGAACAGTCTTTACTAGTTTTATGCAATAGTAATGCCTATTCTTCTGCTCTGCCATTCTCAGAGATTAGGATGAATGTGACACCTCCTCAACGGATTATAAATATTGTGTACATCTTTCCCTCTTCTGCATTCTCAGGATAACTCTGCAGATGAGGACCATGTTTGCTCAAGGGTGAATAGAGAAAGGACTTGAGTGCCCTCAGCATCATCTCCTTACTTGTTCCATTCCATGAAATGCTTCCACAGAGTTAATGAATCAGTAATTTCTTCAGATTCATCTCCAAAGTGTAGGAACCAGGTTGGGCAATTATGGGTATGGCTTGATGTTTTGCTGTCAATGAACAATTTGGTGAGACCTGGCATCTGCTTAGACTCATAATGTGTTTCTCCTCTTGTGAAGAAATGCTTGTCAGATGGATCCATAAAATCCTACACTTAAGTGCACCTCTTTTATTGCTGTTGTTCATGCCCTGGTGTGCAAAGCTGTGTTTTATGGGGTGTTGGAAAAGGCTCAGATCAAAGCTAATGTGGTTTACCCATTATACCTTCAGCAAGAAGAGGAGTTCAAAAGATAGGAAATCATCTAGGAAGACAATCAGGTTTCACATATCTTTTTCTGTACTTTATGTAGAGTTGGGACACCATAAAAAGAAAGGTTCTGTGCAGAGGCCCAATATCAGTCCCTTCCTTTTCCCACTAGCACATTGGACAACAAGGATCCCATCTAACTTAGCCTGCAAGGTCTTCCCTTGGCCTCCAACCACAAGTATCTGCCGTGGCAGCATTCTTCTAAAACAAGCTCAGACTGTGTGGGTGTAAATAAATTCTTCCCTCTGCCTATTTGAGCTACTGTTGGGAAAAAAAATAAAATCCCTATGCTCTAATTTTTGTTTATTCTGAACACAGTTGCTGGATGTAAGCCATTCTAATTAAACTGGAAACTTATTTTGTAGAGAGCTCAGATGTTGCTGAAATCGATGTCAAGCATTACATAAGTCTGTATCATTTGCACTCATCTTTTCAAATTCCACTGGCATAAAAGAGTAGCAAAAACCACAACCAAACCCCAAAACAAGACCCCCAGCTCTGTTTACTGTGTGCTGTCCCTGGGGTCTCCATGGAATTTACAAAACTGGAAGCAGAACCTGACGCAGGGTGTCAGCTGGCAAATGTGGGTGGTACTTGCGTATCAGATAAAGATTCATTTAGAAATGCAGCCGAGGAGAAGAAGCCTCCTTCTGTACCCCTGGAAATCAGGTCTCAAATTTGATATCATGTACTGAGCAAGTGCTTGGCAAGTTGTTCCTCATGTATAGGTTACAGAGGTGGTGCTACTTTAACATACACAGTTGTACTGGGTGTCCAGCAGAAGACCCTGAGACACTTTGCTTGCTGTGCAGTAGAGCCTGGGCCATCAGCCATCTGAGCTGCGTGCACTCACTCACATTCAATTAGCAGGCTCAAGCTGTGTATGTAATCCACACTGACTGCAGTGCCAAGGCACCAGTTGCCCTCAGCTGCTAAAAATATAGAACTGCAAAGTACAGTTTAAGTAATTAAGTAGGTACAATTTATTCCATAGTATGTTTCCTACATACAAAATGGTGTGTGGTTTTCTGCTAGCGGCGTAGGTTGTTGCTCCCAGAGTTGTCCCTTGTGGTCTTTGTCTCAGGTGCTGATTCCTTCTCTCTGTGAGGCTGTGGCCTGCACCCGGGGTTCAGGCAAAAATGTAAAGTCTTCTTTTGCACTAAACTCTTTATCAGTCTTGGAGTGTGGACCTGTATTTGTTTTTCTTTGATTATCTTTGCCATCTTTTACCATCTAAACTAGGATCCCAAACATCTAAATAACAGTTCTCTGCTGTTGGAATACAGGTTAGAATCAGCATTTCTGTGAAAACTTACTGCTGATCACCCATGGTTGTCTCCACCTGTATTCTTTTAATGCCCTGAAGCTGCACACAGCAGCCTAATGTAGAGTTTCTTGGTCAGCTTCAGTCGTTCTTAGAGGCAGAAAGCTGTAACTTCTATGTCCAGAGGATATATGGGAAACATTTGTTTTATAAGCTTCCAATGAGTTCCCTTTCAGAGGGAAACGTGTTTTTCAGATTGTGCATCAAGTTTGAAGGCAGATTTATTACAACTATATTGTTATGGGCTGAAAAGAGATTCACTGGTGCTTTATAAGGATACTAAAAATCATTAAAGAAAAAACAAAATCAAAACACCACAGAAGTAATTTTTGAATATTTAATAGTCATCTGGGGGCTAGTGTATGAGAAAACCTTGCTTTCTTCTCTGTCTCTTCTTGCTACAGTGTTTGGCAGCACCTGCCATTTGTCTGGGTCAAGGTGAAACATCCATTTGCTTTTGAGGAGGAATCAAAATTTTTACAGTGCATTTAATCTTAGGAAAAATGTTATTCTCAGGTTACAAATAAACCTTTACTGCCACACTGTAAATGAGGTGTAAGTCCACTGAAATAAACTCAAACTGGTTTAAGCAGAGACCAGAAAACTGTACTTCATTTCTTCTAAAAAGAAAGACATTTAAATAACCAACAAACAAACCAGACAACAAAAAGGCTGGGAAAGATAGTGAAAGATAAAGATATATTTGAATGATCTGGTAGTTATATCTACACCAAGAACCACGCATTCATTTATCTATTCTTGCTTTGCCATCATTGGTGAGCAGGTAGAAACCAAGCTCATCCAACCTTCTCTCTCATTTGCTGCTTCTCTCACCTACTTTCCAGTTTAGAAATCAAACACTTGGCTCACCCTCTGCTATGGGCATCTGTAAGATATCTGTTGTGTCTCCTTCCTTGAGTTGGCTTCCAGTTCAAATGGTGGTGGACAGGCCAGATAGGAAAAGTTAAATGATTAATTTGTAAAACTGAACTATTAATTTCTGGAGAAAATAGAAGGCCATGAATCCTGCATGCTGGGGATGTTAATTGCAGTGACAAGGAAGGCATCTAGATGCTAGGGAGAAATCATGGACATGTAAAGGACACAGCCCTGTGCTGCTTATGTACCACTGATAGAGGAATAATTGCCCCAAACACATATCTCAGATGTCAGGAAGGCAAAATGTCCAACTACAAGAGTCTACAGTTTGACTTGGAACAAAACACAACAAAATTAGGCGGGAAAAGAGCAAGAATTAGGAGAGCAGTAATAAGATCACACAGTAAGTAACTGCCTGTATGCACAATTAAATGGTTCCAAGCCATTTTAAAGAGGAGTTGTGTGAATAATTGATTTTTCAGTTCACTGGTCAAACTGAAGAAAAGAACCATTCATTTTGGATTGACTTGAAGCATAAAATTTTATTGGCTTTCTTGGCAAAATTAAAAAAAAGTTAGGAAAAATTATTTGGGGTTGAAATCAAAGCTAATGATTCATTTATTTGGAGGAATTAAAAGGCTCATTAAGTGCATTTTAAATTTAGAGAAGTTTAGAAATAATAACTTTTGAGCCAAAAAAATTATTTTGTGAATATATATAAAAATATTGTGAAAATGTGAAAATAGTTTCTCTTTTTTCAAATAATGGTGCTTTTCTTCAGCCAAAATTATTAGACAAAACAAGCCAAATTCAGAAATAATTTTGACATGACCTATTAGTGTTAGGCCTAGTACCTAATGACACTGCTTCCCTCTGTCCTTACTTTTTTTTCACAGGACAGTGCATTTGTTGAACGATACGCTGCAATCAACTTCTGAAGGAAATGATTACTTGATTTTTAAATGGGGATTTTAAACTCAATTTTGTTGGAGGTTAATGACATAATTCCAAACTCATTCTTCTATTATGAATCTAGGATTACAGAGAAAATATCCAAGTGAAGAAATAATTTAGTTTTTTATTTTTAAGTAACACATAAATAGTGTAAACAAGGCTCAACAAATGAAAATAGTTGTACTTAAGCAGTCCATAAAACCCACTAGTGGCAAAATTACCCATCACCAGTCCTGAGAAACAAATCAGGATGAAATAGCCTGTGGTGTCAGGGTATTCAGATAAGCACCACGGGTTTTCCTTGTAATTCCAAAGTCATCAGTCCTGCAGGAAGCCAAGGGCGATTTGAGGGTCCTGTGTGGAGCTGAGGATGGGCGAGATCACTGTCTGGTCACGCTGACTGCCCAGGTGTCAGCTCCCAAGGCTGGATCTCCCTTTTTCAGTCCCTAAGGAAAAGCTGGTGTGCCTCCTGTGGGCTGTGCTTTCAAGCTTGCTCTTCTTCCTGCAACAGTTCAAAGATCAAAGAAGGAACAGAGACTATTTCCCAGGATCCAAAAGACACCCATCACACAGACCCTGTGGGAGATGCCTGGCAAAGGATCAGAATTTAGTGATAATTTTGTTTAGTAGCCAGTTTCTCCCAATCCCTTAACATTCATTATATTGAAAATATTTTCTCTCTTATAAATACCATCTACTCTTTATTGGTTGTCTCTCTAAGTGTGCTTTGTTTTTGCACATTATATTTTATATACTTTATATACTTAAAAGTTCCCGAATGGATTGCTTCTTCTTACATTAGCTGAGCAAGAAAAGGCAAGAAGTTGTCTAACATAATCACCCTTCCCACATCCGTGTCTCAGAATCACCAGCCTAGTGTATTTGGTGTACAGGGCTCTATCTGGGTCAGGGGGATGAGATCCTTGCTTGCAGGGGACTGTTTCGACCTCTCCTCACATGGGCTCAGCAGAAGAGCACAGACAGTTATTTATGGCTCTGAAGCCTAAGCAGCTCTTCGAAATGAAGACACCTTGATCTAGTTAGGTTACGGAAAATAATGGGCACTATACATGTGCTTTGATACATTTGCTTTTCTTTTGATTTGTCTGAAAGCCTCTCATTCTCTGTCTTTCTTCTCCCTACTGTCATTTTCCTTTATTCTCTTCCCATTCCCAGTTCAAACCTGACTTAAAGAGTTTATGAAGGAGAACCAGGCCCCAGCACAGCCATTGATCTTAACGGGATCAGGTTTCTGCCCGTATCACTCTGTCCTTTGGGTGCTGCTGAAGCAATCAGACAAGCAATTTATTTTATATTAAAAGTTTATTAGGGACGAGTCTTGTTTTTATTTATATGTTTCTCTATTTTCTTCCCTGGAAAAAAATGGAAAGAAGCAGTCACACTGAGATGGATTCATAGAACAATTAGTAATGCTAAAAATAACATCCTCATTGTCCTTAATGACCACACTCTGATATTCTTTTTCAGGCAATAGATCACGTTATCACGACTTCCGTGGCTCTCTGTGCAAAAGCAAAAAAAAGCTTCTCATGGTGTATAAAGAAATTGAAACCTGTTTATTTATGACTGGATAAGAATGAGCTGCCTCATTAATGTGGTATAAAGTGGGTATAATTCAGCATTCCATACAATCCTCCATGACGTGTTGACAGGTGCTGTCATGCACTATCACTTTTAGGTTATTGCACTCTAATAGACTACAATTATAGCTCATTTAATATGATATGACAGTGGGGAAGCACGTGCGAGGTTACAAGCAGTTACACTTACAAAACAAGCTGGTGGCAATGTGTACAGCTACAGGTAAATATCGCAGGGGGCAAATCCCCTTTCCACTGCCAGAGAGCCAAAATGTCTGTGGCTGCAGGTCCTATGCATACAGTTCTTGCAATGAAACATTTGTGCCTCGCATTTTCTCTTATTTTCCCCACAAATGCCAATATTACTGCTTTCAGTTGTGCCTCCTAATGTTGCTCCAACAGTCGAAACCACAGCAGGGGGTGGAGTAGACTTGAAGAAAAGCCGAAGCTGTAAGTAGCACAAGATTTATAACAGTTGGCAGCCCAACATCTCATCTCATACAAACAACTCGGTTTTCTTTTGGCGGCCTGCTGTGCCACTAACAAGGCAGGCTACAAAATTCACCCACTGGGTGATGGGGAAAGGCAGCACGAAGCACACACCAGCATCCTTTTCATATGGTAGGAGAGCAGCAAAAAAGTTGGGCCTCATTCATTAGAGGGAAAAACTGCAGAACTGGATAGAAACGCTGGATAGAAATATTTTAAACTGGTTAAAAACAAAAGTACCCTCAGGGAGGTTAAGGATTTCTCAACAACATTTGCAGCCTGAGCATTTCCAGGATTTCAGCAGGGCAAATTTCACACTGCAACCATATAGGTGGTATTATAAGCTAAAAAGATGTCAGCTAGTCTGTATTTTCGTCGAAGCCATATACTGAAGTAAGTGATTTTGCTACTTTTTGCTTAAAAAAAGTGTTTCAGATATTGTTTTAAATGCTGAGGTCGTAGCTATTCTTGCACACTGAGCAACTGTGTGATATATTCCTTCTGGGAGTGGCCACACACTTAAATTCAAGGGTTTAAATATAAAAGCCTAGAAGCTGACTCTGTGCAATATTTTCAGAACACCAGCTTCCTGCCCCGTGGTGCCTCGACAGCTGGGTCACGCCATATGGGTCAGGATGCCGTCTCTCCGTTCCACGCACCCACGGAGCCAGAGTAACACTCCCCAACCGGTTTGTAATGAAACATCTCCTTTGCATTACAAAGAATATGCTTGTTCGCTGAAACTCTTTCCCCATCAGCAGCAATCATATGCTTGGCATACCTCCTGGAAGAGCACACACGCAGCCTCCTCTGCTCCTCTTCTGTAGCACGGAAGGCTCAGCCTGGTGAACTGTTGCGTCCCTCCCTCCCTTCCTCAGCAGCCTCGTGTCTCTTTCAGAATTCATTTTTCCCTGCCATTCCTGACACGTTTCCAAATCTCCAGCTTCCACCATGTTCTCTGTGAGCCTGCTTTGGCTTTTGCCAGGAGCTCAGTGAAGGAGAAAGAAGGCAACTCTCAGGTCAGTTCTATGAAAGGGTTAACTGCTTCTCTGCCAGTGGGAGATGATCCTCAGCCAGCCCTGCGTGCCTGACAAAGTGGCTTTTTTGACCACAGATATTTTTCTGGGGAGATGTCTATGCATGCTTCAGTTTGGTAATCCCAACTGGTTGCTATGCCCCATGGACTTGCCTGAAGGATGCCTAGTGGAGCAATTGTCTCATACAAACTCTGTTAAACTAGCTGTGCCCTTTGGCTCTTTAGGAGATTGCAGTGCTAAAGAAAACATCACAAATAAGCCCCCCTATTAAAAATGGTAGCATGTTATTTTGCATCTTTTCATGCTACTTTCTGCCTCCAACCCAAGGGAAGTATTGCATTAATTCTGTATACTGGTGCTAGAGAGAAAATATGAGAAGTGCTGATATAATAATGCAACACTTGCTATTTAATATTATAGCTAATTTGATGAAGGACTCCGAAAAATTCCTGTTACTCTTTGGGGAAGAACCTCTTCTGCAGAGCAGTGGCACTTGAGATCCAAATTCCTTGGTTCTTTCTGACAATCTCCCATTTAATGTCACTGTTGTTTTCAAGTTCTCCTACAATAAAGTCTAAGTTGTGAATATTAAGATAATAAGATAAACAGGACTAAATAAACTACTTTTTAAGTAGCTCTTTGACATTTTGAATTGAATTTAACCAAATAATATCTAAATATTTAGACTATATTCATTAGTAATGGATGCTTTTAAAAAAAAGTTGATCTCATGCCACAGCTATCAGCGCTTTTCTCAAGTGTTGTGACCAATCTCTAATCTGATAGCGTTTTTGCAGTTGTAAAAATACTAAAATATCAGTGCTTTTTTTAGCCTACCAGTAATGTCTCATGGCTAAGATACACTAAGAAAGTGTTAGTGCTAACATTGTCCTGACAAAGAAAACTCTGTAGGATAAAAGCTACAAACAGTAGCATTGATATGCACCAAGCAATTCCTATTGCTACAAAAAGGAGAAAAAATAAAAATCCCCAAACCAAAAGGAAAACAGATGGGGGCTGAAGGGGCACAAAGCAGAAACCTTCACTCCTGAATTTTCTATTATTTTCCTTTTTTTCCATGAAAACTTGTCTCTGTAAATTGAGGCACAGTTAGACCCAAAGCTTCTGCCTCTGATCAGTGTTTGGTTGGCAGGAACTGTGTTATTGCTTTCGGTTGGTGTGGTTTCTCTGTCCACACCTGAATAAAGGTTTTGTTACTGAATGGGAAGGTTAGGAAGGGGACTAAGGGTTAGGAAGGGTACTAAGGGTTAATGCTACTTGAAATAAAAATCCAAGTGAATTTCTACAATTATCTTCTGAGGTCTCCTGAGGGATGCCATAGATGGCATGTGGTCCTCCTACCTTTGATGGCACCCAGATGGGGCTGAGGGGTGAAAGGAGCAGTGCCAGGAAGAGCATTAGACATGGAGGTTTTCTTTTTCTGCAAACTGATACTGGCAAACTGCACCAGCAGCAAAACTTTGTTGATTATATCACTTCATTTAATGCTTCATGCTTGTAATAAGCACCCTTCTTCCTCCTTCTCATCCTTACTTTCACAGTCCTGGGAAAGCCATTTTTTTAGTGCTGTTTGCTATATACAGAAAGTTCAACTGTGGCTGTGTGATTTTAGTCAAGTTTTCAGAGAGTGACACAATGTGTTTCAGCCTGGTACTGTAGAGTGATTTCAAACACATTTCATAAATTTCATTATGAAAGAAAATGTCAAGTGGAAAATTCAAAGTCCTCTTTTTAGTGTCCATCTTCATGAACTGCTCACAGTGGATAATGCCAAAACCTCTACCAGTAAAATGGAGCATTATCAAAGGCAGGCATTCTCAAATCAACAGGGAGGTAGAGACCTGAAAGGCTTTTTGTTTTATTTTTCGTTTTGACTAAGGATGAACAGCTCTTTGCAAGTACCTCCAGGTTTTAGGCTTTGTACTCTTCTTGACTTGATAAAACCATGATGAAGTGGTGAGCTTTTCCCTCTTTGTACTTAAGAGCTGTGACCTGTAGTTTTTGTATGAATCAAATATCTGGATCTATGTATATGGCAAAAAAAGAAAGTCTGGGACTTTAGAGGGGTTCTTTTTGACTATGTGCAGAATTTTTCTAGTTTGTGCTTACATAAGGAAGACTTTGGTGATAACAAAGTAATGAATAGAGGCATTGCACTTTTCAAATTGTAATTTAGAATTACTGAACACTTTTGAAATCAGATTCCCTGTGAAAATATTTTATTCCTTGCCATACTCACATGAAAAACTATGAGTCTCATTAGAATTTGCCTAGTTAGACATATTTATTTTTCTGTCTCTTCATATTTTCCATTTACCCTCCCTCCCTCCCTCCCTTCCCATTCCCCTTCCCGTTCCTGTTTCCCTTCCCCTTCCTGTTCCCATTCCCCTTCTCCTTCCCTTTCCCCTTCCCCTTCCCTTCTCCCCTCTGTCTGACTCTTCCTCTCCTCTCCTCTCTGTCTGTCTCCCTCTCCTCTTATTTTCAAGATAAGTCCCATCCTTGGAAATTCATAACTGACAGGGCTGACAAGTAGAATATTTACTGGAAAAACCAGAATACACAGCAAGACTTCATGATTCTATTTCTCATATATATTTCTTTATAGGGTGTGTTCTGCAGTATTTGGTGCATGTGTCAGTGGAGATGAAAAGATACTTTACAGGGAAACTGAAATCTATTTCCAATGTCATTGCTATTGCACAAAATGGAATACTATGAATGACAGTCACTCAGATTTCCATAAATGTGTCTCCTCTATAAGCAAAATTCTGAAGTGATTTTTATTTCTAATGTCACCCTTGGAGGCTCTGCAATGTCATTCTCATTTTTGTCAGAATAATTATATTTAATTTTGGGGTTTGGTCTATCAGAGGTCTACAAATTTATTTCATAAGTTAATACTATTCATTTGTCAAAACCAGACAAGAAGCAGTCATTTCCCTGTTTCTCTTCTGTACTATATGGAGATTATTTAATGTTTAATATATTATCAGGAGGGAGGAAAAGAGAAAGTGTCTTTTATGAGTCTTTCCCAATGAGCACTACTGCCTGGTATGGAAGGCCAGTTGAACCCTGTGTCACATGAAGACCTGAATACCTCCCAGTCAAAAAGGAAGAGTTTTCCTCAGTGAGAGCTCCATAGTCTTGGAAGTCTGAAGTATCTTTATGTGGGAAGCTAGATTTAGAGATTTTTCTTTAGCAGCACATTATGTACGGTTTCAAAATGGGATCAGTGAAGTCAAATCATCCTTCCAAGTCCATTTCAGGCTTTCTTTTGTATTATAATTTTTTTCTCTTTGGACATAAAACACTTCAAATAAAAGTTCTATTAATAAAACTCTAACCACAGATTAAATATTTCTACTGACATTATTTGACTGATAATATCAATTTCAAAGTTCAAATTTTAATAAGGTATTACAAAGCATAGGAAGAAACAAGCTAATCAAGCCAAGTTTCATATTTCCCCTCTTTGTATAAAATAAGTGAATTTAAAGCTATGCTTTGTCTCTTTAATATCTGCTAAATATGGATGAATTACTGAATATATATTTATTCTTAGCCTCATTTGAAGGCAAATATTTACAAGGCTTTTCTGTTGTAATCTGATTTTAATATCTCAACTGAAAATGATTCATAACATGGGGCTTCAAATACCCTGTAGTTAAAGAGGCCAAAAATTAATTAGCTGATTCTAGCAAGGGTTTCTTGGAACTGACCTTGAAAGAAAAAGAAAATGATCTGTTTATCAGATCATTGTACATTGTTGTTGCTTGTGCAAAGAATTTCAGGAGTAAATAAGAGAGAGTGGCAATAACTTGTGTCTGATCCTTGATACTGATGTGCATGTACATCTTTCGGTTTTCTGTGGCTCTTGCAGTAGTAGGGCTTCAAGGGCCAAGTTTCTTCTGTCCTTTTGGCATCGAAATTGTTCAGACAGACATGGACATATGAAGTGTGCTAGTGACTGTTATGCAACCAATGGGAAGCACCTCCCTGTAATCCCTTGTCCAGATTAAAATTCAGTGAGTGTGGAAATATTTGCAGGTCCTTTTTTTTTTGCATCTTATAAATATACTCAGGAAGCCATCTGGGAACAGAAATACTCCCTAAGTACTGCTGACCTGAAATGCAAGTGTCTTTGTGAAGTAAGTTTCTCTCCTTCCTTTGAAAGACAATCTTGCTGATGCTGACTGCTAAAAATAAAGACGCAAAATCTTTTCCAGCATCTGGAGTTTTCTGTGCTTTAATCCGTTCATTTCCTTATGTATTGTTATATAGGTATTTCTGTGCACACTCTGATTAATGTACAAATATATATTTTACTCAGTAGGATTAGAGTCAAGTGGGCCTGATTCTCTACTTCCTTGCAACTTGCATCGTTAGCTATAAGTGTAGGTACAACCCTTTTAAGAACTGTCATTTCATAAGGAGCTTTAGAAAATTAGATTAACTCTTACTTTTCCACTTTACAAATAGTATCTATCTATTGTGAACTAAAAACAAATCTTTCCTCTGCCTTATTTTTTTTTATGTGCTTTTCTAGAAAGCTGAACAGTGGGCTATCTTCTGTTTCATTGAAACATCTGTTTCCAAAGGGTATTATGTGGTTCAGGACTTCCTTGGGACAAGAGCATTCTTGTAATTGTGTAGAGATATGTGTGGGGTTATTAGGTAGCTATTTACAACATCTAATTGCTAACCATAAGGTGCAAATAAGCTTCTAACAGCCCTTGTGAAAACCACCTCAGACACCTCCAATTCCTGTGATGAGTGATTTACAGTATATTTGGGAAGGTCTCCAAACTACAGGGTATGCTGATTGTCTTTATGTTTTGTTGTGTGTGTTTGTTCTGGAAAATGGTTCATTCAGTTTTGCATTAAATCATAAATTTGCTTTGCTTGTGTCTATTCTCCTCCCCTCCTATGAAACTGGGCTTCATGGGATGTGTGTTGTCCTTGGTTGCTCCAGCCAAGTTATCTCAGTAAAGTTGTGTCAATGGCAAACACAGCAATAGTAGGTGCTCTCATATAATCCTGTATTAGAGCTTAAATATGTCTAATCTGCATATTTCTGATACTCTCATTTGCATATTAGGTTGGCAGTAATCATCCTTAGAAGAGTCAAACAGTAAAAAATATTTTACATCATTTCTCCAGCAGTAGTGAGTCTTGGTTTGTCATGAGACAGATCTTCATGATCATTTTAAGTATGGCAGGAATCTGGTACCAGAGTACTGATTCAGCCATAAGTTCATAAATGTGAACCAGGTCAGGAAGTCTTCCAGGATTTCAGTTTCTCACAGAAAGGAAACCAGGATAAGGTTTGTGTATTTAATTGAAAAAGGATGTAGTTTCAGCTACAGGGTTTGGGTTTTGTCAGCAATTCAGCATCTGCTTTGGTCTTGATAATATTAATTCATTTCAAGAAAGCTGGTGGAATTTCCTTACTTTTAAAGCATGAGAATTATGTATCTGAATACACATGCTGTGGGATTTTATCTTTCCACATGGATGTGTATGCGCATGTATGTGTGTTGTGTGTCTCTAAGAGCCCTGAACACCACATCTGCAAGCAAGAGGATGTGCTGAGGGTGTAGTGATGCTGATGAAGCTGAGGTTTTGTGCACACTCCTGTTATCTGCCCCAGTGTGTCACTAGTCTTGGTTTAGTTCATGAATAGCCTTTCTTACAAAACATAAAAGTTTTGGTGTACTTGCAGGACTTTTCCTGTTTGGTGTTGTCCAGTGTTGCACTGTTATTCCCTGAATTAATGCATTTAACAGAAGTCCTTCTGGAAATGATGGGAAAAGTCAAAACCTTGCTGCTGCCTCTGATTTGTTGAAGGTTTTTTATTTCAAGAAACATGAGGGATTTTAATCCCACGCTTAGCAGTTTGGATCAAGTTGCATCTAACAGGAGTGGTTGTGTTTTTATCAATGAAAGGGTACACTTTCAATAGCTTTTCCTCTTCCCACAAGGCTAGCTTTTTCTTAATATATAATTGGTAAATTTTCACCTTCTCTTAAAACAGTTTCTGGAAATGCAAGATACATTTTGCTCGAGAATGAAGTTTTGGCCCAGTTTTAGGCAATCTCATATGGTTAGTTAAAGGTTGTACATTTGCTGTTTAAAGGCTTCTGTATACAATGCCATATCTTGCATTTTATCAGTGTGATGTGGTCTAACAGCATCCTACTTGTAATTGCTGATTGTGAGCTGAGCTGAGGAAATAATGATTTAAAAACCCCACCAATTTTTTTTCTTTTTTGGTATAAATGTCAGGCATTGCTGCAGAAATCTGGATTCCTCATTTGTCACTCCTGTTGCTTTAACAAAATAAAAGAAAGGAGTGTTTTGAGTGACACTTTCTGTGGACATACTATCTGTGGTTTAGATATTACCTCCTCATTATAGTAGCCACATCCTTCCCTTCTCATAATAGATCTTTGCTCTCATCTGTAACACCACTGTGTATTTTCTGCCTCTTCATTATCTTGTGTAGTGGACTTACAGAGATCCGTTCTTTACCATACAACTAGCGGACCTAGCCTGTGCTTGCAATAAAATGTGTGTGCTATGGGAATATCAGAGAGCTTATTTTGATCTTTGACCAATGTTTTTCTGGTGTTTGCTGCTCTACAGTTCCTTTTTCCATAACAACCCCCTGCCTACTACCATTACCTCCATAATTAAAAAAAAAAACCAAAGCAAACAAAAAACAAAAGAAGAAAGTGTCTCATTGCAATGATTTGAAAATCAGATTTAGAATCTAAGGTTGTAGCCATTGGATGGTTAAGATGTTTTGACAAATATAGTTCCAGGAAGCTAGCTAAATACACTGCTGAATTAGTAGATCAATCAAAAAAACTTGCACAAAGTCTGGTGGTTTATGGCTCCTTGAATGATCTGAGTCATCAGGTATTAGCCAGTTGTGCTACAGAGTTTACAGCATAGCATATACACTTCATGGCCTGTTATAGCCATAATCCACGTTTTAATGCTTTATGTCAGGCATCCCTGCTGCCCTCTAACCATTCTTTAATAATAAGACAAAAGTGATATTTTAGGGTAACAGTTAATAAATAACGTGACTTATCCAATCACACCTTTCACTAAAATATTATTATCTTTTGACAGGTTCATTACTGTAGAGACATCAGGGACTGATGAAACATTGTCTAATTCTACCACTAGTACATTTTCTGTAGTTGTCTTTCTTTTAATTTAATTCTCCTACTCTTCAAGCATACTGTCCATTGCAATTATTGAATGAGCATTTAATCTAGCATAACTAAGGCATTTTAATCTTTTCTTATGGAAAAGCGATTAAATGGTCATAATATTGCTATGATGTGCACTCATCTACTCCTGACTTTGAGAATCAAAGTTTTTTCCTTTCTGATAACCAAACCTCAAGTAAGATTTTAGCTTTAGTGCAGCATGTTGGCTTCCCGAGCAAGAAGCCAGGCTGTTATTTTTCTCATGATACTGCAGAATCAAAAAACAGATTTGTGGTTATTAGCTACTTTTGTTAGGATTGTTTCTAGGCAAAAATATGATGGTGCATTTTGCTAGGTAATATTTTTTAAAATTTGCGATTTCTTAAATTGGAAGTGTATGAATAGTACAAATGCAAAAAAAATAACAGATTGAAACAAAGCAAGAAGAAAGATAAGTATGCCAAAACCACTTCCTGAAGACTCTTGTGATCACATGCCAAGAAAACAATTTCTTGCAGTCTGGATGTCCTTTTAGTCTGACATTACATGTACAAATTTAATGGGAAGTGGATTTCAAGTACCCAAATATAGATGCAGAAAATAAAACACTGCTTTTCAGTTTTTGCCTGTAAACTTTGGTTAGAAGCAGAGTTCACCCCTACCAAAAAGGCAATTGAATAAGGAACCCAAATTAACCACACCAGAACAAAACAGCAGCTCTCAATCTCTTTTCATACTGAGATATGGCCACTATCTTTCTAGGACAGGAGTTCCTGTTGACATCATGGAAAGGGGCAGTAAGTTCAATGCTCTTTCAAAACACACTGCAATCTCTAAATTACCCCGGAGAGAATGTATCAGATATCCACAGAGCTCTGCTTCAAATTGATTCACAGACTTTAAAATAAATTTTAATAATGGGTAGAATTGTGAAAAAAAAAAACAAAACTAAATTTAACAGGGTGATTTACTGCTCACTCCAGTCTCCCGCAGATCTGCTTTTAGTGGCTCATTATTTTGTTCTTAAATAACTAAAACTGTAATGTTATAATAAAGGAGGATGTGTAGTACCAAACCTTCTACCTACATAATAAACAAAAGCTTAGGTAATGAGTCACTCTCTTTGCACAGAACCATTAGTAAAGTCATGGTTCTTAATTCAAGGAGAAAGTGCTGGTATGTTTGCAACAGGCTTTACTAGCTACTGAAGGTATGCCTTGACCAGGCTGACATTTGTGTTGTCACCATTCAATAATTTTGCATCCCAACTAAGAATGCAGCGTCTTAGTGCACCCCTGCAGGAAAATACAACCGTTTGCAAAAAATATCTAATATTAATTCTTTTTTTCCATTTACTATAAATTTTGATTTGGAAATGTAGTGAGTAAATGGCCAATGTGAGACAATTTGTGTAGAAGATGACCAGCTGTGTGCTTAGTGATTGTTGTAAGTGGCAGCTGACTGGCACAAGAGCACCACTACCAATTATAATAGTCCAAAATACAGCAGAGGTAGTAATGGCCAAAATGCATCAGCTTGTACCTTCCAGAAGTGTCTTTTGATTTCTCCCCTAAATTCTTAGCTTATGGTTTTGGAGGACAAAAGTCTTTTTTTTGAAAGATGCTTCCCAAGCACATTTCCTTCCTTCCTTAGGCAGTAAAAGGGGGTCAATTCCTATTGCCATGGAAGGATTCATCTAACATTTCTCTTTCCTGACAGATACTGACAAAAACTGCTGTTTCTGTGAGAGCAGCCTCATGGTGAAACTGGGTAAAATTTAGCTGCAGCAGAAGCTAGGTAGAAAAACTTCTTTAGTTTGAAGGTAAATATTCATAGACATCTTTCATGACGACAATGTAAAGTTTGAAAGGCTCCTCTATTCCTCCTAGCAGTGAATGGAAAAGACTACTTCTGTTCAGTTTTGAACCTGCTCAGTCACTGGGAGTTTGCAAGTTCAATTCAGTCTTAGAGGTTACAGTGCCTGCATGCTACTGGGAAAAGATCAAAGCAAGGAAAGGAACAAACACGTAAGTTATGTCACAGAGGAGGGACACTTTGCAGATTTGAACATTTACTATGGTATTAGTTCATGCTTTTGATCTTTGAAAGAAAAAGGTGGGTGACCTTTAAAAATATAAGGGAAATCATGCATTAGCTTTGCATTAATTGATTACTTAAAACCTAAAATGATTATGAAATAAGCAGTAATTGCTGACATCTTTGCTCCCACTAAGACAGAGAATGCATCTGGCTTTAGATCCATGTTGCATGTTTAAACAGCATAAGGTCTCTCCTTACAAATTGTCAAAAGGCTTATCAGAAATGGGAAGACTTGTTAAAAAAGCAGAGCAGGCCCTCTCTGCCCCTTTAGCCCTGACAAAGTGAGCATCTCAGGTGTCTTATTTCTTAACATGGAATAACCAGGTCTTGAAATAGATCACTGAGGAAACTGGTCACAGTGTTGGGTCATGTAGCTGGAGAACATGCTTCCTAGCCATGGTCAGTGGAGAGTAGAACTTTTGCTTAATTCTGCCCCCAAATGTGGCAGAGAACCAGTATCTCTGCCTTGCATTGTGGTGGACATATTTTTTCCTTTTTTTCCCCTATCCTCATCAGGTGATCAATGGTCTTGACTTTTTTTTATGTCTATGATCTGGGGAAAGGTGAAGGATTACTTTTATTTTCTTATCGTAATGAGAGATGGATATTGGTGGGAAAATGCTAAAAGAAGGCTGTCACATATCCGTATAGCTCTCCACTATTTCTCACTCTGTTTAGGAAGCAATTTCAAAGGGGAGATACTTTGACTCATTCTGTCATTCTCTACAAAGCCAGCCAAGGATTTGGTGCATTAGCATTTTATTCCCAGATCATGAGTGTGCTGTTGAAGCAAACCTGTCCCTGACTCTTTTTACCACTTTGGTTCAAATCATGGGGTAGACTAAGGGTCTATGAAACTGACCTTTTTGGTTGAAAATAAACTAGAGGACACACAAGGTATGCAGTTAATTGTATTATATGTGGTAATGGGTTTGAAATCATAGACTCATTTTAATGCTCTCTTATGACTATATGGTTTCATGACTCAAATCCAAAATAAGGGCAGCAATTTGCTTAAGTCATAGCTAGCTTAATGAGAATATACAGACTTCATATTTTCTCAGCCATGGGTGAAGTCACAGTCCTTACCAAAGCTCCTTTTCTTTTGTGTTTTTTGCTTTGACATTCCTGATTTATTTGCTCATTTTATTTGCTTCTTCCTTTGTCCTGTTCCATGCCTGATTTGAAATCTCTGATCTAACACAAAACCTACCTCTGTCTACCTTCCCTCTCCCACTTTCACATTTGCCTAAGTCACTTCCTGGACTGAGAAAAAGCTTGTTGGCTTGCCTTCTAATCATAAAGCATGCATTATGTTTATTTGACATGACTTGAAAAAGTTTTCAACTGAAATGGCATTTATTTACTAAATATACTGATTCATTCAGAGTCAAACTTTTCAAAAACCTGGTAAATTATCAGTCTGTTCTGAACTTAACTGTATTACAAATAGAACTTTTTCCAGCATAAAATAACTAATTCCTTAGTAAGCTAGAATAATTTACTGTAAAATTTAGTGAAAGTCTGACATGTAAAGGAAATATTTTAACTGCTTTAATACAATTTTCCCCCTGATTCTCAATGTGGGAAAAATTTCAAAAAGCTGACATTTGTCCCAGCTTGAGGATGAAAAAAATAGAAATCTAGAAATATTTTGCTTAGCAGTAAAGCCATATGGTTAAGAGGAGCAAAACGCACATATGGCAACAAGATCATCTCCTGTAATTCAACCCATTAGTGCAAGAAATTTGTTCAGACAGGTATGGAGTTTGACTCTCATTTATGTTGCTGCCACCCCATTCTTATCTGGCTATAAAAAAGAGTCCTGAAATGTAATGGCAAATGTAGCATATGCTCCCAATAAAAGGTGCTAAAATCTTCTCGATTCCTTACACCAAATTAGTGTGTGCAATGTACGTGTATTTAGGCAAAAGCTGTCTCTTTTCTTTCTTTCTTTCTTTCTTTCTTTCTTTCTTTCTTTCTTTCTTTCTTTCTTTCTTTCTTTCTTTCTTTCTTTCTTTCTTTCTTTCTTTC
>VZRZ01002152.1:497479-563002 GCA_013398175.1 Climacteris rufus | reverse complement strand
CTTCTCTTCTCTTCTCTTCTCTTCTCTTCTCTTCTCTTCTCTTCTCTTCTCTTCTCTTCTCTTCTCTCTAAATTTATTTTATTTTATTATTATTTTCCTTGGTCTGAAAATAAACAACTTTAGAAAAGCCACAAGATGATCATAATATTTTTACACAGAAACAGAATGAAAATCAATGTATTCTCTGCTTGTGCGTACTCCCATTTTCTTACAGGGAAATCTCTGTTTTGACAATTCCTTACTGTGCAAAATGTTGATCCCACAGTCTGTGGACAGACTTCATGAGGAAGCATTAACATCTTTAGTGTCAAAGAGGTTTTTGGTAAGGGTGCTCGTTGGTCAGTAAAACCAAGAAAAATACATATTTATTCTATATATCTAAGTCCTAGTGCTGTCTTTGAGGACATTTCAGTACCTTCATCATAATTTCTACATGTTTATCTCAGTTTCCTAGAGTGCTGCTGACAATTTGCCTCAACAAAGCTGAAAGATTTCCTAGGTCAATTGTCAGGTTGCAGAATACTGTGCTTAGAGAAGCTGTGTGACAGGAGGAACAGGGAAGAGTATCCCTCTGGTCTGATGAGGAATTTCAGGTAAGTCCCTTCAACCCTCTGTGCTTCAGATACTATGACAGTAAAGCATTCTACCATCTCTCTAAAGCACTTGCAAAGCTGGATAATATTAATGGAGAACATTAAGTAGACCTAAAACAGCGGTATTGTTTCCCAAAGGGTATCCTCAAACAAAGTTATTCTGCTTACAGTGGGAAATATTTATCTCCAAGGAAACTCTCATAGGTTGGGTCTTCTACACAGTCCATTTCCAAGTTTCAGCAAATCCCCATCTTCCAACCTCTGCACAGACAAGTGAAATAGAGTTTTTAGTACTAGCATGTATTAGCTAACTTCATTTCAGAGAAGCCAAATATGAGAAGATAAAGCACTTGACAAAGTCATATATGGAGAACACAAGCAATGCACAATGCTAGGACCGCCCCCCCAGGATTATTATCATATAGAAAATATTCAAATTCATAAATTATGCTAAAATTCAACAGAAATTATAGAGCTCTGATATTGTGAAGGAGAATGGAGTGGCAACTGAATGGTGGTTAGTTCTAGCGACTGTAAATTTTGTATATTTAGATTCAAAGAATAACCCTTCTTCTGGCTTTATATTCTCTATAATAAACTTCCTGGCCACTGCAAAATTAAAGACTGAGCTGAAAATAATAAAGCTTCCTAAGCTCTTTCTGAGAAAATTCTCTATCTGACATAGTAATTTGATTTAAAAAGTAGCTCTGAAAATCACAACAAAAGTGTTTAAGCACACTGCCAAATTGTTCCATAGATATATCTAATTTCCTTTTGTTTGTTATTTATTTCCGTGTTCGACAGCTTACTATCATTCAGTTTTTGCCCCCAGGTTTGTTTGGGAACACGGATTAAGAAGACTGTCCCAGGAGTAGATTTTACTGTCAAAACCATCAGGATCTGTGTAAATCCATTGCATATGTTTTAGGGGACAAATTAACAATACTATCTAAGTCTTTTGATAATGCAATAGCTAGCAGGTACGTATAAGAAAAACTGTAAGCAGTATCTGACATTATTCACTGTCAGAAAATGGTTGTTTAAACATAAGAAAATGATACCAAAGTTTGGCTGATTTTAAATGCCTGAGTCCACAGGACAGCTGAGAGAGTAAGTGAAATTTTTTACATGATGTGAAGATTTTTCTGAGCAAGGGGCTAGAATGACAAACCACATATATTTTCTGTGGTTGTGGAAGATTTTAACTGGGAGAGATGACGTATTTTACTTCTACCTTACAAAGATATCTATCTCCAGTTTTGCCCTAATGCAGCTTTTGAGTTGGTATGTGCCTTAAGATTTTACAATGTTGTCTGAAAGAATGCTTGTGAAAAGGCTCCCCACCAAAATGCTCTCAAATATGTTCTCCACAGGAAATTAAGTAAGCAAGAGAAAATGACCACAGGAACAGTCAATATTTAGCCTAATTTTGATTTTTTCTGTAAACAAAACCTCTTCTGACTGAAAATGTCAAGAAATATTGCCATTGGTCCTATGGTAAATCACTGTGAAAGTATTTATATAACACAGGTCCCTGACTCCTGCTCTAGCCTCTGGACCATGCCAGTTCAATGTCATTCTGTTTTCTCCTGTTGTTTTCAGAGAGCATCAACTGTGTTTTGGCTTGCTTCCCAGACAATGTTGTTCCAGAGCAGAGATTTTGACCCTCACTAGAGACAAAGACATGTGAAATAAAAACAAAAAAGAGGTAGCAAATAAAACACTAGAGATGCAGGCATGATAAGAAAATCATAGGCAGTTTGAATGGTAGGCCTTACCACTGGTGTGACCTCTAAACTTGGATCAGACTTGCACATCTCCAAATCTGCTTTTGCTTTTCATGGCCTGTGCTTATCCCTGGGATGTCTTGGCTTTAAATACCAAATATTCTTAAAGACAAAAATCTTTTCTTGCTTCCCAGGAATGGTCTCTTGTGCTAATGCTAAATGCCCCTATGGTAGCAGATCAGAGGTACTGGGATGGATCTACTGAGTTTAGCCTAGCTAAATTTAACTTAACCACAAATGTGCCCATGTTTCCAGGTGCCTGTGTTTCAAAAAACATTATGCCAGGTGCTTAAAAAGCTCTTCAGTTCAAACTGTAATGTACTTGAATTTACATGCTTGAAAGCCTAGGACAGTCTGGGACTTAGGTGAAAGTTCAGTGCCTTCAACCTACAATTTATTGTCTAAATCATATGATTTTCAAAAGGATTAAATGTGTCTCATTCATATGAGGAAGCAACAGAAAAGAACCCAGTTCAATAAAAAAATACTGACTAAGCAGCCCCTCAGCCAAGACTAGTCAATAGAATTGGTGTGAGGGATGGGCTTCCAATGACTTTTAATGGAACCCCAGAGCTGATCTAGTACTAGCAATATCAATAAGCCATTTTGTTTAATCTATGAAGGTATTGTATATATGTCTGTATTAACTGTCATCTCCATCAAAAGATGCCTGCTGGCACTGCCAACATTTTGAAACATGAACATAGGGATCAGACACTTCCAGGTACTTGCCCTTTGCTTGTGTGACACTGGTGTTAGTATTAGCAATATGAAAGAGGTGTAGAGAAGGACAGAGTATGAGCAGCTCAAGGACACACTCAGGCTCTTAACATGTGCATTGGTGTAGGAAGATTGGAGTCAGACCAGGATTTCTAAATTTCTGATTGCTGGATATCAGTGTGTCATGGAAAGGCATTCAGTGTCTTGTCTTTCTTTCTTCATTAGAGCATAGTCTTTGGTCTTAAAAGTAATATCAGCAGGAGACTGAATGCTGTGAAATTGGTCCCTTTTTAGGGTAGACAAAGGCCTTTGGTTAAAAAAATCAGCTACAGACTGGAGAACGGGCTGGCTGAGGATTATGATAACCTGCAAGGAATGGTGCTGTTGCTTCCCCTCTTCACGATCCATAATGCCAGCCCTTCAATTTCCACCTGTCCCTTTTTGCTCATTCCAGTTGTTGAATTTTCCCCTTCCTCGGTGTTTTGAGTCAAGCCCGTCAGTTCCCTTTTGCAGCCTTTTGTGTTTGTTGATCGGATGCTGTCATCTCCTCGACTATCCCTGTCTGCAGCTGAACCCTCCAAACCCGCTCTGCTCCCACCCGCTCCACAAACCCCTCGCTACCCCTTACCCTGGGCTGTCGGCATAATGAGGGCTTGATTTCAATACTTCCCCTCATTTCTCTGTTCACTGCTCTGCAGGTTAATGCAGATTCCAAACTTCAACAAGCAGCTGTTAAACATGTCATTAACACTGCTTCGGCTGCAAATGAAACTCTGCTATTGGGATTATTCTGGGAGCTATAGTTTTGTGATGAGCTTTGTCAATCACAGCTGACCTGCTGTGTACAGAATGAAACTCAGATTATCTTCTTTCTTCCTCAGACTCTTGTCATTTTTTTCACAAAGAATTACTATTCTACTCCCCGAAAGATTGATTACTTGCACAAATAAGAGAGTCTGAGACATTAATACAAAATTCACAGGCTTTTCTTTATCTCAAACCTGCAACTCCCTCTACATTTCCTCCTGGTAATTATATTAGAATTGTGTACACTAGGAATTGCCATCTGATTATTATGAAACTAGTTTTGTCATGACAAAAATGAGCTTAAGTCTTGTTTTTTTGGAAAATGATCAGTACAGTGCACTGGATGAGAGAGAAGGAGATTAAATCCAACTTGCTTTCATCCATGAATGCTTTCATCTCTTTTTCAAACACAGGAAATGATTACCACTGCTATAAGCTGCAGTTCATATGAGTGAAAAAGGATAAGAAAATATTGAAAATTCTGTAACCAACAGTAGGACATAATATAGGTCCCTGGTACCCACTGAGAGACATGTACTTTATTTTTCTATTCTGGCAGTGTCAAGGGTTTCACATTTTAAGAGTTTCCTTCTATTGAGGTGTACTAAGTACTGGAGAATATGTTAATTAATTTGCCATTTCTCCAGGTTAGGATTTTCTTTTATTGTAAGAAAGTAAAATATTTTTTAAAAATTCACTCAAAAAGCCTGTTCTCATCAGTCACTTAATGAACCTTACTCTTGTTTCTTCCAGTAATTCTGGAATTGTTGAATATCTCAAAAACTGAGCCCAAGCTGTCCTTTTTTTTCATAGTTCTTGAAGTATATTTGAAATTAGGAAACATTTAACATTGATCTGCCAGGCTGACTTCAGTTCTTTCATGACCTATTTTAATACATATATCTAACTATTGGTTAGATTTGGTTTTAATTTCAAAGTTGAGGAAATTCCTTGACCTTTTGCACAGCACTTTCTCTTTTACTAAAGCATCAATCCCAATGAACTCTGCCTCCCGTGATATAAAACTCAATATTTGGAATCAGATGCCCCTTTGGGCAGGGAATATATTTAAATTTGAACTTGCCTCCTCTAATACTGCAATCCAGTAAACAAAACCATTTCAAGTTTCACAGTTCCTGCCCAACAGATTTTACAACAGACTTTACAAGGCCTGTTGAGCTTTTGTTGAAAAGTACCTCCTGGTATCACTGCCTTCAAATCTCCATCTAAAGCCTTTGAGTTTATTAAATGGTGTGCTTAAGTCAGTAAGAAACTCAAACCCTCCCTGGCCCCTAAAACAGGGAGCTGCTAAATGTAAGGACACATTCGAAGCCAGATCATCACTTCATGAATCATGATCACACCCAGAACAAGTGAAAAAAAGACTGAGAGGAGAGAGAACATGTTTCAGGGAGAGAGGAAAGGAGCCAGTGAAAAAGCAGCAAGCACAAGGTCTGAATCAAAGGGAGAGACCAGAAGGGTGAAGAGCAAATGGTTGGAGAAATCTGGGTACCTCTTCACTCTGGAAACTGGAACTTGAACTGCTAATTTTCTTCTCTTTCAACCCTTCTGTCTAGAAGAGAAAGAAAGGATGAGGATGTGAAGTGTGGAGTGAGTGACAAAATGCTCACCAAACAAAACCCTACAATTATTAGTAATTGAATATTTCATATTTTGAGTCATTCAAGCTCTGTGAGCCCCAAATAGCACTTTTAAGCATTCAATTTTTTTCTCCATTGACTTTAATTAAGTTTGCCCCAGGCTGGCAATCCTGATGAACGTGGAAAAGATTTTTTATAAAGGAGTAAGCTTTCAACCAGTGCAGATTTTTTTCTTTCTGAAATCATTCAGCTGTTATTTAAACTCAAACTCTTATTATGTCATCAGGTTATTTCTTAGAAATATAAAATACAGATATATTAAACTGCTGTACCATAAATATTTTCCACTTGGTGACTCTGAAAATTACCATATTATTTCCTGATTTAGATATGCCTGATGAAACCTAGTACTAGTGATAAGTATGTATAGTAACTTCTGCATAGGGACTGGAATGAAACACTTTAATGATAGGATTCACATACATATCTGCATTAATGCACCTGGTCTCAGAGTGTCTTCTTCTCTGTCATTTAGCTGGTACTACAGCCTTAACAGCTAAATATCCAGCATGACCATAGGGTAAGACAATTTGGAAGCAGGTTTTCCCCATTATCAGTGACATTCTATTGCTGGCACACAATGAATTTATTGTGTCCTCCAACTGTTGAAATCACTGACTAAACTGCTCTTGATGGCAATGCTCTCCTGTCACAGAAGCCATACAAATCTATGCTGACCTCATTTATCCTCCTATCTGTCACCAAAATACAGCCAGTTTGGTAACTGTGATCTTTCCCCTGAAATGGTAGATGTTGGGGTATTAAAGCATGGCCTTAAAGCACAGAGGTATTATAGAAGCAGTGACACAGATATATTGAAAAAGAACTTCCTTCATGTCAGTGAGTTGAATTTACTGTTTGGATACTCTGTCAATACTGTTTGCTGCAACTTCAGTCTAGCTGTTCTGATTTATACTGCTGTTGAGTTACGATTTAAAAAGCACCATGATCTGGAGTGCTAACGCTACAATTATGACAGAGTGAGACATCTAGGAGAAATAATCACTGCAGTCATGCAAAGCCTGCTGTAGACACCAAGGATAGGCTGTCGTGGTTGCTGAGACAGTGCCAAGCCCAGTGCTTGCTAAGTAAATAGGTGGAATGTCTTTTGGGGGTCCTAGAAACCCCAGGCTCTTCATGAGATCAATAGTAGTGTTGTAGAGGTATATGTTAGAAATTGAGCCTTTGGATGATTGAGAAATTCCAGGGACAGTGCAATATCCATCAGAGGTGGTACTGGTGACAGCTTATTCTGGTGACTGTCCTGTAATGAACAGGTAAGCCTCACCATCTTGCAGAACAGAAGGCTTGCTATGAAGAACTATTTTCTCTCATAGCCTCCAAAATTATTCTTGTTCAACCTAATTTTATGTTCAGGTAGCTCAGCAAACAGAAGAATATTCTAGGCTCCTCCTGAGATGCTTGAACATTACATTAAAGCTAATCTGGATAACTCTGCCCCTCTACTCTTTCCCACCTCAGTCCATCTACTTCAAAGCTTCAGCTCTTTCCAGATAAATGACATGACATGTCAGCAATCTCTTCCTCTGGAGATCAACTTCAACCCAAACTCTCTTCGTTTTTGACAATGTAGAACAGCTTCCTTGTGGGCTTCTGAAACTATGTATGCTTTCTATTTACAAAACGGGACTTACCTGTGCAATCTTTCAGTGACCCTTTCAGCCAGATTTGTGCCTGACTATGTTGAGCCACTGAGCCATAAAGGGGAAATGCGTATTTTTACGTAACCTAGCAGGACTATCTGCAATAGTGCCACTTAGTAAAAGGATCCTGAATCACTGACTCCTCTAGAAATTGCCAAAGCTTTCACTGCCAGAGCTTTGTTACAATGAGCCAGTCAATCAGTGATAGGGTATTGGGCTTCCAAAATGAGGGTTGCATAGGCTGGCTTAGCAAAAACTGCTTTATGCACAACCCTATATGAGTGCTTCTTATGTTGATGTGGGAGCAATCACGATATAGAGGCTGTGTGTGGGTCTTCTGCTACAAATCCAACTTTGTGCTGATGCTGCATTAGTAGGATAATGTATTAGTAGTAGTCAAAAGCAGAATCAACTTTGAGTGGGTGGCTTTGCGGTTTATCCATATAAACTCTATTTCATCTGTGTACCAATCTGAGCTGATATACATATTGTAATTAATGCTAATTAATTTTCATAACAGGCAAAGTGGTTGCACAAAATCCAACTTTGGACTGCCTTGTTTTGGAGTTGTCTGTGCAAGACTGTAGGTGTTTTGCTCTGGAGTCCTTGAGCATGAAATGCTAAAGGTGAATATGAAAGTTGAGTATGAAAATCTCACCTACTATATTTTTCTGAATGTTTTTAATAGACTTTATTCATGGAAATAGGGCTAGTTTCTTTCATTTGGCCAAAATAGGAGGAGTTGGGTGGTCTCAAAGCCTTCCTATCCCTTTTCTGAAACATTCAGGAGTCTGAACATTCAATTTCTGATCTTTGCAAGTTTTGAGATTGAGTGGCATAGTCAGCAACCTCACAACTCATCCTCTGTATACTAGGGGGGAGGCCAACACAAGAGTCTGAATTTCTGTTGAGCAAGCAGAATTGAAATGGCCCTGCCCAGGCTGCAGACAAAAACAGATACAAATACATTCAGTGTGAGAAAAGGTGGGGTTTTTTTTGCTGCTGCCCCATGCTGCTTTTGAAATATTTGGAGTTACCCACACTTACAGATATCATCATATCAAAATTATAAAATGCAAAATTATTTGACTATTTTCTGTGTCAAAATACGATGTATTAAAAACAAGTCACAGACAATTCTTTTCCTGTAAAGGTTAGGGATTCTCAATGTACATTCAGAGCCATACACACAAGTGCAAATAAGTCAACTACCACAGCTATTTAATCAGGAGCGTTTGTTGATTTGAGCAGAGCCCCTATGCTGTGAAATGAAAAAAGAAAACCAAATTTTCTTGAGCAATCTTGCTGTTCCTGCTTCAGGTGCTAGGCCATTTCACTAAAGCAGCTCAGACGAGAATGTCATTAGTTCCTAAGCCCCAGGTGAATTTGCCACTGTTCCACATGATTAAGCCAGATAATTGTGTGTTGATAGCGAATGTGGTTGGTGAAATACAATTTCTAGGACCTTCCTAAACAAACACAATGTAGAAGTGAGTCAAAGTGCTGTCATTTCAGTCCTTTGTCACAGGCTTTGCACTTGCAGACATCTCTGGTGAGGACTGGCGTATAATTCTGTGGCATGTCACTGTGCTCTTAAAGGTGACCTGGCTCAGAAAGTGGGTCATACATCTTTTGGCATGCAGTTTAAGGAAGGAGGGGGAAAAAGGCATGTCTAATGTGCCTGTGAACAATGCAGACTTCAAATGTTAGCTCATTTTAAACTGGGCATGCTGGAGATTGCTTTGTCTTCAAATAACTTTACAATTCCAGACAGTATTTTCAGAAGTGATTAAAATTCACAGTAATGTGCAATTATATATCCTGAGAAGCAAGTCACTGAAAACTTTTTAAGAGCTATTTTAAACAGTGTTTCTCTATCAGGACGATGCACACCCAGTAAACGAACTTGTGGGACCCTATGCTGTAGCGGCGTGCTTGGCAGAGGCTGCTGCTTTTGAGCTTCAGGTTTGGTGGGAGAAAGCCAAGACAATGCCCTCAAACTTCTTCCTCCATATCTGAACCCTCTACCTGAGCTGTGGTGAATTCCCATATTTCTCTTGTATCCATACCTTAGATCCCATATATGGCTATGCCCTGGAAAGCTCTCCCCTCCACTGGCTATTTTGAACTACGCGGTTTCCCATTGGGTGTTTCTTCGTCCCACCTCTCTTTAAAAGAGCCCTGCAGGGCTTCCTCGGTCTCTTCTGGGTTACTCCACCCGCCTGGATATCTCTGGACTCCCTTCCTGGACCCTCATAATGCAGCACTGGATTCATAATAAATCGTCTGTTATCCCAGAGAAGAGCCCTCTGTGTAGCCTTTTATTCTCGTTGGCACTAGAACACCATGCTTGGGGAAATTCGTCCTAGAGGAGCCAGCAGAAACAGGTTGTCTGCGGTAGCTAGAACTCTGTCCTTTGGGAGAGTTGTAAAACCATTGCAACTTATCCTGGCAGGGGTTCCGCTCGCATAAAGGCACTGTCGCTACCTCGAGAGCATCCGGGTTAAGCACCTTTACTATCCTGCCTCTGCTGACTTTCTTTGTAACCTTGAGTGAGTAACTAAAGATTTGATTTTTGACCCTGGTTCTAGAAGAGACAGAACCACATATCTAAATTATTATATTTTTTTAGATTATAAGTAGGTATTCAAAGGTAGTGATAGCTTTAGCAGGCATGGTACTGCTCTCTTGCTCTGTTGGCCACTTTTTTCTGCCCTGGTGCTGTCCTGGCACAAACATGTACACAGTGAAACACAGCAGGTGACTGACTTGGCTGAAACACAGGTTTCTATGCCCCCAAAGAAAGGTATTTTTACACCATATTTAGTTATCTGATTCTGGCTACCACATGGCTTACCAACATTTGTGCAAGGTGTAGAGATTGGAACTAACAAACCTTGGAAAGGGAGAAGGGGAAAGTGAGGTGTAGCAGCGTACTTGGCAGAAGCTGCCTCTGTGGAACTTCAGAATTGGTGGGAAGAGACCTAGGGCAATGCCATCTCAACCTTCTCTCTCCAATTCTGAACTCCCCTCCTGAGCTGTGGTGAAACCCCATATTTCCCTTGTGTTACCTGTATCCATACCTTGGATCCCATATATGGCTATGCCCTGGGAAGCTCTCCCCTCCACTGATCACTTCGAACCATGCGTCTTCCCCTTGGGTGGTCCCATGGTCCCACCTCCCTTTAAAGAGCCCTGCAGAGCTTCTGCTCGCTCTCCTTCTCCTGGGTTACTCCAGGCACCTGGATGTCTCCGGACTTCCTCCCTGGACCCTCACAACACAACACTGGATTTTTAATAAAAAGGCAATTATCCCAGAGAAAAGCCCTCTGTAGCCTTTCATTCTCGCCGATGCTAGAGCATCACACCTGGGGTAATTCTCAGTTCCAGAGGAGCCAGCAGAAACAGGTCATCTGTGGTAGCAAGAACTCTGTACTTTGGGAGAGTTGTAAAACCATTGCAACCCATCCCATCAGGGGTTTCACTTGCATAAAGGACGCTGTAGCTACCTCAAGAGCTCCAGGTTAAGCATCCTTGATGAGGGGGTGAATTATGTTGGCAATGCTGCCAAAAAGCAGTTGTGATTTTATTTGTAAAAAAGAGTGGCTAATACTCAGACTAGCATTGTGGAGATTATATGTTGTAGTAGTATCCTCTGACATCTTTAGATGAAAGTCACAGTGGAGATGGAGGGCGTTAGTGAACTGATTCTACACACTTAATGGTGGTTGCAAGGTGTGCAAAGTGACTAACACTTAATAAAGGAATCAAATTTTACAAAAGGAAGCAAACAGAAAGAAAGGGACATAGGAGAAATTGATTTTCCTGTTTTACCTACATTATACCTTTTGCATCTGGCAGTGCCAGGAAAATCTGTCCTTTGATATTTAAACTGTCTTTTTTTTTCCTAGTTACCATGTTTATTGGAAGCCAGGAGAAGTGGAATCATTTCTGAATCAAAGTCATGCCTTCAAAACACACAGTGTATGTTTGTCCTGGAGATCCATATTATTAGTCCACCAGACTTTGCACAGCAGCCTGTAAGGCAAATTAAGTTAAAACATGTGTGCATGCATGGATACATGTTTATATTTCTGGGTGAGCATGCATACTTGTGTCTGTATCTCACTTAGCTGTGTTTGTCAACCAAAAGAAGGAGAATATAAGCACAGAGGGAAAGGACTGGAGGTGCAGAAAAAGGCAGCTCTGTGCCATTTTGAATACTGTAGAAATATTAATCAGATTATTATTTTTAGCTCTATCATTTCATTCAATAAGCAGGCACATATTACATACAATCAGAGTCCTGTGGTATTACCTGGCAGTCCTGGTGCCAGATGAGGAAAAGAGTTCTGCATTGTGATTTATGAAGCCATTAGATGTTGGTTGTTTATCTGTGCAAGCTAAACATTTCCATTGTTCATTCCTCATTCCTGTGTCTGTCTTCTCCATGCCTTTCCCTACAGACTCACTTCTTAAATCACATTTATTCCTGTATCTCTCAAGACACTGAAGGAAGTGTCCCTTGGAAGACCATTTCAGCTTAAATTCCTGACCTGGCTGGGGTCTCTGTATAGTATGACTACTGTTTTACTTCCTGAAAGTATTTTTCACCAAAAGTCAAAGTACTGGCTGAGAAAACTGTTCTCACCTGCCTTCTGGGTAGTTTATTAATATTCAAATTCAAGTGAGGAAGCCAGAACGTGTCTACTTTTAGCAAGCAGGTATGGCTTTATCTACAGTAAGACAAACTGATCACGTTGACAGTATGGCAAGCTGGTTTATAGCATGTACTTTCAATTAATTTTAATTAGATTGGAGTAAAACGAAATTTTCATTTTGATGTAATTAATGGAAACTTTGTTCATTGTATTTTAACTATGTTCCCTGGTTCAGGACAAATGGGATTTGGGGAAAAAACATTATTGTATAAGTTTTGAGCAAAGATGCTCAGAACTGCCACAGGGATTGATAAGCTCTGTAAAGCATAGGCAAACTATATTATGCAGCAAGCTGAGTATATGTTTACTTAATTTTGGAGAAAAAAAAGAAAAAGAGATTGTTAGTTTTTATCCCGATCTAAACTTTGTGATCATTCGTCCTGTTGAGGAGAAAAAAAGTCTTGCTAACACTAAGTCTTTTTAAAGACAACTTTTTCTTTGGAATGATTTTGGAGTGTAAGTATAGTCATCAGTGCCAAAAGACAAATAAATTTCTGCTTCTTCACAAATTGCTACTAATAATTCTCAAGGGAATAAGACAGCTGTAGATCCAAATGGCCATAGTAGAGTCCTTAAAGCAACTCCAAGCAATACCAAAAAGAAAAATAAAGGGAAGGCAAAAATATCCATTGTCTAAATTCCTGTCAGAGCTGCCCTAATGGAATCACAATATACGTTTTAGAAAAAGCAGAGGCAGATTTTAGCAATTTCAAATAATTTTCTGAAAATAGCCTTGATCTCTCCTTAAACTGCTAAATCTTTTTAATGTTTCTCAAAAAAATAAAAAGGCTGTGAATGGTTTAATGGTTTTGAACAGCTTTGACGAATGCGAAACTTATCTCTCTGCTTGTAATATTTCCAGAAATAGTGCTATTAAGTTGATTTGTACATGGACACAGATCATTAGCAAATTGGACCCTTTATGTTAAAAAAGTTTTAGGCAGTGTTTAACTGTTAGGGTGAAAACCATGTTCTAAACAGGCTTGTAGAGTATTAACCTTGAGTTCGATAAAATGAGGCATTGATCTCTCTTACCCTTAATATTCAATGTCATGGGCATTGCATGTCAGAAACTATGTTGGTCACTGACAGAAACTTGCCTTTTGCTTATGCCTGAAGGCAGTTAACATCCATGTGCTGAGCAGTCTTCTGACACCTCCTGCAGCAGAGACGATTTTTCCATCTATCACTGCCAGTCCTTTCCGCTTATTGGAGGTGATCATATTCCTTGAATTCACATGGGAACCAACCACAGGACCATCCACAGCTATGATACACAAGCCCACAGATCTGATCCCCAGACACAATTCAGTGTAGCCCTCTACTCCCCTTACTTCTTGCCTTTATTTTAGTGAGACCATTTTAACTTTGGGCACTCAGAAACCTACTTTTCCCCTTCTGTGTCTCTTCCTGAATTCCCAGAAGACAGGCTATTTTAATGACCATCTGTATCTAGGGACCAGAGAATAACACAGTCCACAGCTGCCATGTCATTCTATTTTATTGCTGTTTAATTAGTCGCTGCCATTCACTTTTTCTGTTAAAGAAAAACAATCATTTGGCTTTCATAATATTTCAACAGTGTTCCATACCAAAGACTAATGTCACAGTTTCTTGAATATAAACTAAATGAGCTGAAGCCACAGATCTAGTCCGCTACCCTTTTGTCTAGCAGATTCAGACAGATGGTATCAACCAGTTGGAACACTCGTAGTTATAAGCCATTAAGATGATCAGTGGGTCAGAGCCTTAAAAAATAGGTAAGTACATATTTGCTTATAAAATGAGTTTCTAACTACTGAACAGTATAATTTAGTAAAATGGAGGCAAACCAATTTCTGTTATGAAACTCTTGGAATACCAATTTCGGACTCTGGTGATCAGAACTATTCACATTTTCGGTTAGCTTTACTGTAAGAGTGAGCAAATTAGTAGAGAATGCCTTCCTTTCATTTACAGTAGGATATTTCTCAGACATCTGGATAACTGGAGTTCAATTTTTAAAAGCATGCTCCAAAACTTTCATAGATTTCAAGAGGTTTTGATTACACCTTTAAATGCCCATACCCACTGCAGATTTTCTTGGGTTTGAGTGAAAAGGAGAAAGAAGAGACTTTTATAGGCAAAACCCAATTTTGTTAAGCTGTACTATCCTCTAGATTTATATTATTTTAATTCAAGTTTTTCAGGACAAAGACTATCTTTCCTTACCTGTCTGCAATATACATGCAAACAATGAAGTCCTCCTTGATGGGGTATCCAGCTTCTGTTATAAGGCAAATAATGAATCCTACTTGGTTTAGATTTCTAACACATCTTGCCTGTCTTGTTGCCTTTTAAACTGCAGGACCCTGGAGGCAAGGGCTGACTTTATTTATGACAGATAAGATGATGTATGCTGTTGGATATTAATTAGGAAAAGAAACCCAAATTGTAACAAATCCCTTAATAGCAAGGAAACAATTCTAAGGAAAATTTTGCAATAGTTTAAAATGCTATATGGTATTATCAGTATTAATAGCTTTATTATAGCCTTGTTTAAGTGCTGTATATTAGTAGCAGCTGGCTCTGCATTAATTATCGACTGTTTTAAATGTGAAAACAAAATATATTTATAGTGGTCAGAAAACTTGTCATTATCTTAGTTAACTTTATCTCAGTCAAAAAACTCACAGTATTCTAATCTCTAATGATAAAGTGGCACCAGTCATCAGTATAACTACTCAGTAATGCACATTATTTTACCCCGATGGAATCCAGAGTATCTGTATGAATGACCACTGTACAGATAGATGTCATTCAGTATAATATTTAACAATTACACCAATGCCTTTAGAAATCTGGAGAAGTGTGTCTTGCTTGGGATTGGATCAATGCATTTCAAAACCCTTTATCTTGTTGAACTATACTAAATATATGGTATCAAATCTACTCAGCATTTTTGTTTTGCTCTGCTGTGTTGTTGTGTCTAACAGCCAGGTGAGCAAAATCCATATGGAAACATCTCTTCAGTGGATTATGCTTCACAAGATGCAACTGGAGGTATTACTTGAGGATTTGTGTGATGGGTGATGTGTACCTTGTGGCACCCTCAGAAAATCTGTCCATAGCAAAAAATTAATAATGCAAGGCATCTAAACTCCTGGTTTTGTAAGGTATCAAGATCATGTCAGGGAGACATACATTGGTACTGAACAGAGCTAAAATGAAATGCTTTGGTTTCATTCAGGAAATGTTATTCAGTATTGCAGTTTTGTTATATTCAGCATTTCCTTTAGATCAGAAATACTAAAGTGGCATGTTTTGACATTTCTGAACTTTGTGATTTTCAGAAGTTTCAGTAGTCAATGTTTGACTTTCTGTTCCAAATTGGGATGAAAGCAAATATGAAGACAGTGAAATTTTCAGTGGGACTGAAAACACATGTTCTTTCAGCCCTAGATGTATCCTTGTTTAACATAAAAGAGTTTCAGATATTTGCCAGGGATACTGAATTTTTACTAGTTTCACTTTATTTCCTGACAGTGTAAAACTGTGGGGATGCAACATTTGTACAACTGTAATAGGTGACTTTGTTTATTAGCTGGCCTTCTCAGAAGTGGAAATTTAAGTATGAGAAAATTAAAATTCAGCTTATGTTTGAATTTTTCTGGAGATGTATAAACTCCAGCCTTTCTTCTTTCAATGATTTCAATGATTCTTCTTTCAATGAGTCTCCTTTTCCTCAGGGGATTCAGTGTTTCTGTCTGCTGCATCCCTGTCCCTGCACGGTCCTTAAGCAGAAAAAAAGGTAGTGGAAGATGACACTTCTATTGGGAATATCTGTGCCATGTGGGGATATACCAACTGAAGGCATTTTACTCAACAACATCCTTGGGAAATGTTTAGGCACAGGGATTCATGCAGAGACTGAGGCCAATTGAAAATCACTTTCTAATAAGTTCTTAGGATTTCTGTCATGCTAAGGTGAAAGTGTATAATCTGGTCTTCAGTGTCTTCTACCAATATGGAAACATTGACACTGGGAAAGCGAGAAGGTGTGTTTTAAGGAGGTGTGTCTCCCCTGTGTCTTAAGTGAAGAGCAAAGGAAATTTACCCATTGCAGCATATATATCTGGTATATACCATCCATCTATACAAAGAGGCATATTTGTAAACAGCTAAGGTGTTGCTCTAGATGAGAGTGACCTTCTTCTCATGCCTGACTAAAAGGTTGGAAAGTTTATCTTGCTCCTGTAGAAAGAAAGGTGAGTGCAGTACATTTGCTTCCACCTAGTTGTTAACTACAACCTCCACCCTATCCTGACGCCATGGCACTGATGAAACTCTATGACATCTCCAAGCCCCACCCCATTCCCAAGATTTCAAGATACACTGTGTTATTATTCATCTCACACACAGTACAGAGTTTCAAAGTGCCAAGGGATGTACAACAATGTGCAGCAATTCACAGTGTGCTGGAGAAACCTGTTAGATTTGTGGTGCAGACCCCTCATTTACCTCTGGGTCTTCACTATTTGGGAACATTTCAGACTCCACTGCAGGAGGCAGGGAGAATTCCCTTCTCCAGTGGGGACATTCCCTTACCTATCTTGGTCTTTGTCACACATTAGTCATCTCTCCAATATGACAGGTACACTTCCTATGTACTGGCAGCTCTCAAGCGGCAATCATTAGGGATGAGTGAGGCAGTCTAAGGGATAAGCCAGCCAAAGCAGACTACATCCCACTCAGATGGGGGGATGCCTTTACCTTGAAAGGCTAGAAGACTACTTTCTGAGAACAGGGGCAGCTTAAACAGCCTTGAGCTGTGTTGGCCCTGATATGAGCTGGTGCACTTTTTGTATCACCAGCCTTGTACCTCTGTGGTGAAGCTGAGGATGTTAGGGGAAAGAACTGCAATGCAGGTAACATACACATACATGAAAATGCCTTTTCAGTCACCCAGTGCCTTTTGTATGTTTTTTGTATGTTTGTATTTTTTTTAATACATAGGTATATTCAGGATCAACACTTACAGACCAATGTAGGGTGCAGTCAGCTCAGGGTGGGAGCTTCTCACACAAGCCGTCCCATGTGCACATCTCCTGGATCTGTGTTCTGTGAAAAGTGCTGGTGGCTTGAACACCTTAATGAATCTTCTTGGTGGTGCTATACGGAGCTGCTGTGGTCCTCCTGGCATACACCTCACATTTCCCCTAAACCAGGTGCTAAATTTGTACTAATGTTACGTCCTTGCTGCAGAAGTTGAATATACAAGTATTGCAGTTTCAGAAATTCCCGTGCTATGACCCCTCCTGTAGAACCTGAGCAGCTTGTTTTGCTCCTTGAATACCTGGGAGGTTCACCACACAAGCCAGTGTCATGTGGCTGTTGTGGGCTGCCCATTTTTATTTTATTTTATTTTATTTTATTTTATTTTATTTTATTTTATTTTATTTTATTTTATTTTATTTTATTTTATTTTATTTTATTTTCATAGATTTTAAATATCAAAGGGCTCTCCCCAGGTGTAAAACATGGGCATGGCCAAACCTCAGTATTGTTTGGAAAGTAATTTTTAATACTCATCTGGAGTGTGGGTGAAGGTGAAAGTTGTCAGGCTGTGAAAAATGGAATTGGTGTTGGCTGACCTGAAATAGGCCGTAAAGTTCTATTCCTCACAAAGGCAAGATATATTATTGCTGTAACGCCATTATTCCGCTCCATCACTTTTAAACCTTGTTCCCATTATCTGCAAGTTAAATATAACCCTATGTAAAAACAGGAAGGACAGCGCTAAGTTGTCCAGCTTAACAGCACACACTTAAAACATAATAGAGCACTTGTTACTGTATTTTATGGAACGGAAACTCCAAATGTAAAGATGTATTAAGGAAATATCTCAAAGTTATTAGGGAAGGATATTTACAATTACAGATTGCTTTATATTATGCTTTTATGAACATCTCAGGAAATGAAATAGCCCTCAGCTGTAGAGAGTGAAGAGGGAGGTAATTTTCCTTAATACGGGTGATAAAATTAATCTGATTGAAATCGCTAGCGATTATTTCGCAGAATACTGAGTGGCAGTACAATCACTTAGACTCTTTTATATTTTTTTAGTCAAAGCTCGTGTAGATGAAAGCTAATTACAAAGTAGTGATGTGAAGCGCTAAGGAAATAGTTTGTATAGCATAGAACAGGCACAGCTAATTGGGGTTTGTGATTACACAGATTGTTGTTAGGGAGAATTAACTACCAGCAGTCTCTCCTGCAAAGCTTCTCATCAAGGGAAAGTAAAAATAGACACTGGATCTGTTATTTATCTAATTATGCTATGAATATTTTCACAAGCATGTTACACACTCTCAAATGGTTTGTTGTTCAAAAACTTTCAGTCTCATGTTGCTTCTGATCAAAGTATCAATATGAAGTTTTGACATTTGATTTTTTTTTCCCCTTAATATTACGCACCCAGTCCTCCCATGAAGTTATGCCTGGCTATGGAATGGTATGATTTTCGGCATTTGTACCTAATGCTGTGGCAGCTGGAATGCATCAAAGTGATTATTGGAAAGGTGGCAGGACAGAGAAGATTGCAGTGAATGACCAAAGTGAGAAAAGCCAACATAGGCTTGAAATAGCACAGGGAAATATTTTCTTAGCTATTATCACTTGAATCATTGCACAAGCCTATCAACAACTAAAACCTCGCAAATATGCCTTTGTTTTATACCGCTCGATTCAGAATAGGAAAGGGTGAATGGAGGAGATGTTCCATATGGAGACCCTGATCTTGTAAACTAATCTGCATGGGAGACTCCTGATGCTGCATGGAGCCTCACTGAAAGCATTAGGACTCTGTGTGGTGCAGTGTGTAATCAGGCTGATAATAGATGCTCATTTAATTTGTTAAATGTTTTGCTTTGCTTTGTTACTGTCTTTTACTTGTTGACCTGGAGGAGCTTGCTGAGATTGAAAACTGTCATGTCATGAATTTCCAGAGAAATCCATAAAAACCAATAATGAAAGCTGCTTAGAGTCCTGATTTCTGGTGGATTATCGAATTAATGGCTATTTCTTAAAAACAGATTCAGCAAACTTCATCGACACAATATCTGCGAGTATTTTGGAGGAAGGCCCCTCAAGATCACCCCTCAAGTGGTGTGTTGTAAAACTGTGTATTAGTAGTCGTAGCACAAATGTTTGTCAGTCTCCACAGAAGTTCTCAGGGATGTGGTAAGCAATCATAAAATGCTTAGGCAGTAGCATTCAAGGAAATTAGCAAGCATTAATGTCACTGCTGAAAGGAGCACCACACCTTCCTGTGAGCATGGCTTCCTGGAATTACTGCCTCTTGGTGGAAGCCTCAGATACTCCTATCTCCATGCATATCTTCTTGTACCATCCCCGAAAGAACTACTTGAATGACACCCAGCTGCATTTTGCACAGGGGCTGGATGCTCAGTATTTGTAAGACGTCCTAGAAGAAAACTACAGCAGAGAAGTATTTTCCTTCTGCATAATCTTAATTTTCTGTATTATACAGAATGTACAGGATTTCAGACTCAGTTTAGAAGCCTGAAGATGAATGGGTAATTCATAGCACTTTAATAATTCATACGCAAAATAAAAGCAAAAAGTGTCAGAAGTTTTCTGACTTTGGGTGGTCAATTTAAGACACTTGGGTTTATGTTTGCTTTGTGAAAATTCTGAGTTCCCACAATCTCCTCTCCGAGTTAAAACTAAAATGCCCCAAGTCAGAGGACCATTTTAGCATAAGCTCACATGCTTTTATTTTGCCATGCTTTTATTTTGCACTCCTTTTTTCTTCTATTTTTTTTTTCTGAAAAATCCTCAGGCAACAGCTTGCTAAACTGTGAGTTCTCTTATAATCCAGCAGTTTTCAAGCTTATTTGAACTAATAGCACTGAAGACTGCTGTCGGTGCTCCAAAAATTAATCCTGCTGTGGAAATGGCCCTGTACCCAGAGGTGCTTCCATCTGGCTGGATATCATGGTGGGAGACAGAGCCTATATCTCACTGTAGACTCCAGGAATGGGCTATAATCAAGGTTCCTGTGTGTTTAGGACCAGATCACTTGGGACTGCCCATACACCAGCCCTCACTGACAAGTCTCACCCTCATCATAGCCTTACTGACTGTGCTGCTATGGAGTACAGTGGGGAAATGCAAGGACAGGTGATTTATACTACCTCCATATAAATAAATTAAAAAAAAAAAAGAGAGGTAGCAAAGCTTACTAACCACCAATACAAAATGTAGTATTTAATTTTCACAGAAAACAATAGATATACCAAAATCATTGTCAAGGGAAAGTAATAAACTTTTATATCTCTCTAACAACGTGAAGCTTGTTATACCTTTAAATAAAAAAGTTGGCAAGCAATTGCATCTATAGCACCAGAGTAAAATTTTCCCAGAGAAGCTTTTTGCCCTAGATGGTCAATTCAAGACAAACTGGGGCTGATTTTCCAACATGCTGAATGCCTGCTGCTTTCACTGTGTTGACACTGAGATGCCCAAAATCAAAGAAATAAATACAGCACTGAATGCTTGTAGTAATGCTTGTTCCCCAGCCCTCACACTCCCCTACCCTTTTTCAGGAGCAGAACTGCTGCCCAGTGGAAAACCCTTGGGAGGAAGACTGGCTATCCATGTTTTGTAACTGGCACCCTCCCTTTAATGGGAAGATGTGTAAGATGTGTGTCACAGTCTAAGTACACCACATCACATATAACACAGTTGGGGACTACAGAATACAGTTCCCATCCCTTAAATGCCCTAAGTTGCATAGACACTGGAAAAACACAACTTGCTGTCTCCTGAGTCAGTGGACCTGTAGTTTCTGCCTCAACGCTCTGAAATGTTCCTCTCTGATGGGGCTTATGTAGTGAGTTTTAGTTATTGTTTTAATTAAATCCACATGGCCATGGAAAAGGACTGCAAACACAAATATCAAACAGGTGAAGTGAAGCCTCTTGTGAATCACTGAGTGCTAGGGCAGAAACCCAGCAGAGACTTGCAGGTGGTCTCTTTTTCTGTTCCTAGGGTACTGCCAGCACTCCTCTGAGCTCCAGGTGTTATTTCCCAGACACGCTATGTGTCTGTAGTGTGAGGAGATGGCATTTTGCAATCCTTTGCAAAGGAGATAGGAATAAGAAGAGGAGAAAGTGTACAGAAAAAGAAACCTTATCCACCAGTTGGCTAAATTTACATTTGGAAAAGTATCAAGAAGAGAATTATAGCAGACAAAACTGCTCATAGTAGGCATAATATAAGAGGCTCTCATTTTTCATGTGAATACACAGAGGACATGCTGGATCAGATACGTTGTCCACTTTCTTCAGTAAAGCATTTATAAAATTGGCTAGCTGCAGATGAGCATGCCAGAAACTCTGCAGCAGGTTGTTACAGAGACTACTTGTCCACAGGGAAAATATCTTCTTAATCCACAGACTGTTTTATGCCCCAAAGCATATGAATTTACATCCTTTCCTAAAAGTCTTGGAACACTTTTTTTGTTTGTGTTTCTGCTCTTTACTATGATAATTGTGGATATTTTGTTTATTGCCCATAGAAGTTCAGTATATGCAGTATAAGAACATTGTATCACACATTTGTACATAAATATTTGCTATTCATTTTATGAAAAAAATTCAGGTATAATTAAAAATTATATATCTTTTTCACACTCTTTTTAATAGTCTGATACTAACAACACACTATATTCAATACATGTTAGTATTTTTACTGCCATTCTAAATAAGCAGAAAATAAAAATTATATTATATGTACATATGCAAATGATGGAGAATCTGGATCTGTGCTAAGTAATTTTCTTGTGCTACTCTACTTTGTCCATTCAAGTGACTGGCACTGAAAATTAAATGGCTTTCAATAATAATTCTGTAACCTGAAATGGATGCCTACAGGATAATTAGAATATCTTGCACATAAAAAGTAATCATGTGTCCTCCAGTCATGAAGAATCCTCCACAGCTGATCGACATCCCTGGATCTTTAATGCTCATGAGATGTAACATTCAGGTGAGAGGTGTCATCGTGTCACACTGCTCAGGGACATATCTTTCCTCGAGATCAGTTTGGTTTGCTGCTCTGTGCAAACTGTACTGTACCATTTTTTGTTCTCCTGTACTTCATGGCACCAACACCACTGTGCCTTCTGCTTTTCTGTCCTGGCAGTCCACCCTCCTTTAGCAGAACCCTGTATAGGCAAAAGTGGGCCTTTGTCACAGCACGGCATTATTATGGATTAAATAATATGATCCTCACATGATGATGGTGGTGCAAAATTGAGCCTTTAATACCGGTTTGAATTGCTTTTTTAGTGTGAAATAAACAGGAAGTAACTCTATCTCCTGGTGTGAGCCAATTACCTGCCAGAATTCTACAGTATTGCCTTATATGGGAGGAAATTCAGCTTCTTCTGAAGGCCAGATGTTTTGATCTCGGCTTACAGGGCCTGTCCCAGGCCTGCTCCTTCATGGCCCATATCTTGTAACCCCACAGGCCTTCCTGTATTGTGGCCACCTACATTAAAAGTTCTCTTATCACGAAGGGTCTTGTAGTTCATTTGGTGGAGACAGATTTTGTTCCAGCCAACTCAAGTCTTAAGTATTTCAAGACCTACCTAAAGCTACAATTTACAAGATCGTTTTTGGGAAAGGATAAGCCACATTGCCAAGCTTTGTATCTGGCAGAAAACTGAGCATTCCTACTACCAAAACCCACATGTTCATAAAAATACTACACTGGGCCTGTATCAGGGAATCCTAATTCTCAGTAACACTTATACCTTGAGCTCCATTGTATCCCATCATAGTGATGGGCACTTTCAATTCAGAAGAAGGACTAGAAAAATCCAAGTCTTCCCTGAGTCTGCATTTCAGAAATGCCCCAAATGAAAAAACCAAAAAACACAGTTAACTTTACATTTCTAAAGAAACCTTTTCCTATCAACTAATGGGCCAGAACTTAGTATATCTAATGAACTGCAATACTGATATTAATTGCCATTATTCCTGTATCTTACGCAGACATCTAATTAGGAGAGTGCATGTAATATAGCAAAGACACTGCCAGAGACTTGCAATCCACAGAAGACATATGTAAAGGATAAAGGAGATAAAAAAAAATATATTTAATCTCATTGATTTTAGGATGACAAACTGAGGCAGAGGACTGAAATACTTATATTTGAACCACTGACTTTGGGAGTCAGTTTCCACACTCAGTGGTACACACAGAGCTCAAGATGTGGTACAAAACTTAAGGACCATCTTTGCTTTGATTTTTCATGTGCACTTCAGGATGAACATTTCTCACTGTTCAATACAGATAGCTGGTGAATGATTTTTCTGTCCTGTGTAAAGTTTTGAGTGTTTCTACTTTGCATGGAAGTAACTGTGAGACCAGCAGAATTTTTTTCTAAGGTGTATTTACAGCTCTTTTCCACTGAACAAAATGTCTGCAATACCGTGTTGCTATAATCCACTTTTGCTCTGTTTTGGTTCCCATGCTGGCTGACCTATCTCCATCTGTCTAGGGTGGCTCAGGGGAACCTTCCTGCACCAAAAACCACCAATCTCCAGGCAGGGAAGTCCAAGGGTAAGAACATTAGTCATTTTCTTGTGTCCTGGAACCTTGTCGCAGTTTTACTCTAGCTACTTTACAGGTAGCAACTGAGCCATTACAAGCATGATAGAAATGGATGCGTATACCTGGAGGATGACAGACTATATCTTCATGCAGCTCTTTTTATGATGCAGAACACTGACTCTACAAATACAAGGAGATCCAATTTATTTACACCTTTGGTTTGTTTATAACAATCCTTATGCATATTCTTTTCATCAGTACTGCTTTTAGTCCACACATATAAATTATTTACTAACTAGCATTCACCCACAATCACCCACCCCAGCAGTGGGATTCACGTTAGTGATGAGAAATATTACAAACTGCATCCCCTGAAGGTTTGGGTTCACAATGGGCTCATTCCTGAGGTTTTGCAATGATGCTTCCAATACAATAATACTCAGTAAAGAGGAAGAAAAACAGAAAAAGCTGTCAGTGTCATGTGGGAGTTCTTCTTCCGTTCTTTGCCTGTGGTTCATTTTGCTTGAACATTGCTGTAGTTAAGTTTTATCTACATGTTTATCTAGCTGTCTATACCAGAGGATATATTGACCAGGATATTATTCCTAACCTACATCTAGCTTTGTCTTGGCTCTTAAATCTTCATTGTTACCTAATCCCTTGACAAGCTCTACTGTGTTCAGCTCCTGAGCACCTCACTACTACAGTACACATCAGATTTGCATACAGCTAAATCACCCCATGGAAAATTCCCTTGGTGCCCATTTTCTACTTACACTGGTGATTAAGTACCTCTATTTACTACAATTTGAAAAGCATCAGTGTGTTCCTGAGTGCATATTTTGGCTGGTTGAAGAAGTAATTTAATTTACATGGGAAATAAAAAAAAACCCCAAAATGTTATGTTTTTTTCCCCTCCAAAGTTCCCCATGCTGGATTCCCTCCCCCCCACCACCCTGGAATAAAAGAGAGCAAAGCCATGTATTTCAATGACAACAAGACTAATAAAAAAGGATAGATAGGAGATAGGTGCCCCTTCTCTTAGGAAAAATAAAATCCCACACCACAATTAGCAAAAGAATGAAGCAAATATAAACATTTTTACTGAAAGTTAAATAATCTATCTTTCTTTTTTTTCCTGTTATCTGTGTCTGGTTTTCTTGTCAATAACCAGCAGATTCAGTAGGAAATCTGTGTCTTGTTAAAAATATCTTCAGAGAAAAAAATTTCAGCAATCCAAGAGTAGATGTACACATATATACAGAGATATAGTGTTCAAAATCCCCTTATTTAAAATTATAAGCATCATACTCAAATAATTTTGAACTTTCTGAATGCTAAAACTGAGACTGTACCTGTAGTCTTAATTCTCTTATGTATTTGCTGAACAGGACAGTGTTACACTCACATTTGTTCTTTGGCCTTTGTACCCACCCGCTGGAGCAACACGGCAGTAATGTGGCGGTAGATCCAGACAGATGAAAGTTTTCTTTCTCTTGAGGAAGCAGAGACACTGTTCAAAGCTGCTCCTACCCTGTTTCCCTGTCTGCTTGACAGCATGGACAGTGTGGCTGCACAAATGGGCACCATCAGGCCTCTTCTTCAGCTGATGGCAGTGGGCAGGTCAACCAATGTGAGAACGGCTGTCTTCTGACAGATATTCTGACAGATATTCTGACAGATATATCTTCTGGAGATATTCATACCTGGCCCAAGGATAAAGACCACCCTAACGTGGTTAGAATGCTTTTAGTACCTGACCTAGTACCAGGCAAGGCTCTAGGATCAAAGTTTATTCTAATTAATGAAATGATCAGGGTCTGTTTTCTAAGACCAAGTAGATGGCACACTCATGTCTATATGACTAAATTGTCTTCTCCCTGCCTTCCCCCTACTGTCACCTGGAGACTGTCCATGCTCCAGACAGTTCCTTGAAGAGTGCCTGGAAGACTACTATGGTCATGTGCACATAGGCTAATATGGGCCCATATTCTAATATGCTGAGGAGCATATTAGAAATGAAGCAGCATGGATGATCTTAGGTCTGGTCCCAACCACTGATTTGTAACAAAGAGGCAGCTGCTGTGAGTCATGTGGAGGGATGGCCAGCTTAAAGGTGGCTTGTTGCTCTCTGACACAAAACTGTGACCTGTCTTCTGTATATCTGGCACATTTCCAGGACTCAGTAGAAAAAACTCAGGATTATGACAGCAAATGAAAGCAAGGAATGAAGACTTCTACAATCTTACCCTGGTCTCTGCCTCAGAATAATTTGTCTTGTGTTGACCTTCTTTAGGTATGGACCATTTCTAATCAAGGAAAGTGGGATCAAACTGACTTCCACTTCCTTCTTTTAGGAACCACAGGATCCAGTATACTAACCTGATCAGCAGGATACTTGATATTTGTATTTTCAATATCAAACACATGTAGAAAAATGTGGATTCCAAAACAATTACAGACTTTTAATCAATGTCTCAGACTCCACTCAGGAGGCATCAAGCAGCCTGGGCTGCTGATTTTTTCTGTGTAGATAGCCATAAAATATTTACCATTTCCCCCCACATTTTATGCAGCTATACTGCCTCTTTTATCTGCCTACCATCCACTTGCCTCTTTTTGGACCTGTTGAGTTCAGCAAGGTTTTTTAATCAGAGATGTTCAAAAGATGATGATGTCTCAAAGCCATTAAATTCTTTATATTTTCAGAAATATCGGCAGCTGAGTAAAAGAGCATCTTTAACCTCCTCTAAGAGTAAGACAGGTAGAATTCAGTTTATGCATCCCATGTGGCAGCAGCAGCTTGCAGCTGATCAGCAATGATATACTGTCTAACAGCTTTGCTGTGTCTTGTCTGGTGTTGGAGAGACTGTGAAGGAAAACTGGGTTATTCAAGACAAAGCCTTAAAACAGCAAAACACACAAATCTATAGGAAAACCCATTTCATTAGCCTGACTGGCCTTAGACAGCATCTAGTCTAAGCTTCACAGATATCTGTCCGGGGACAATCAGATTATGTTGAGCATATCAACTTCTAGTATATTACTTAATTTCATGTTGTCAATTAAACAACCTAAGTGACTTCATCCTAGGTTATGTATTTTGACAGTGTCTTGGGAAACACATACCTTTCATTCCACCAGCTTTGAAGAACTACCTTGTTGTGCAGGGCATGCCTCCAAAGCAAGTATCATGTCAGCTTCAACTAACTGAACTTGCTCAAAAGTCTTGTATACAATTATAAAATTCAGTTTTAGACAGTGCATACTGCAGCTACAGAAAGAAGTGTACTCTAAATACAAATCACTGCTCAGTCTGAATAGAAATTATTTTCACAGGCTATTCCTGGCACATACAAAAAAACAAACATTGTCCTTAAAGAATGCAAAACTTATGCAACACTTAAGGATCTTCTTCATTTTACTCAAATCAACTCTACGCCTGCACATTGTTTTACCACTGTATACATCAACTTAGATGGAAAAAAATCTGCTGCATGGTCTCAGTATCCAGCTTCCTCACACAAAATCAGTTTATCCAGAATAAGATTATGTCCTGCTTCTCCAAAAAGGCTATTTTCATGCCAGATTTCCACGTCAAATCTGAAACATTTAAGGTATAGGATTATTTTGAAGACTGAAAAAATGGTTTATGTGCAGGAAAACGGGATTTCCTCATGTTCAAAGATGGCATAAAACACATATGCTAGAAAGATGTTTAAAATGCCAAACTGTGCCTACCTGACTCAATTAAAGCCATGGAAAGGGAGGCTGCGGTCATTTTCTGATTGACATGGATTAATCCGAATTTCCTCAGGTGTACTAGCCCAGGAGCAGCTGAGGCTTACCCTGGTGGCTGTAGCTGCAGTCGTTTCTTACCTTACTCAGGTGTTGCTTATGTCAGTGGGAGACAGTGTAGGCACTGCTTCTGACAGCTTTAAACCAGAGATTCTCCTAGAGTAATTAGCTAAAAAATTTATTGTGAAATAAAACAGCTTGTTTAAACATTGAAGGATGTAGATGGGAAAATAGCATAAACCCTGTTTTGATCTCAGCGATGGAAAATTTCAGCCCACACAGAAGCATTTTAACATACTCGGGTGGGGTTGGCTAGAAAGTAAAAATTCAGTCTTACGAAAAATTGTAAGTCTGAATATTGAGTTGATTTTTTGTTAGATATTTTTCATTAGGATGAAGCCCGTCCCAGACAAGTCAGAGGAGAGCAGGTCTGAGCTTGGGAGGTTGCAGAGCAGCATGTCTGGTTAGCCTTCCCCCCCATAGTCCAACTTATGGCCACAGGGCGCTTGGTTGCTTCAGAACTTCTGCTTGTGGGGATGAACCAATGCTGCTTTCTGGACATGGGGCTGTTCTCACACCAGCTCTGTTGTTTCTGTAAATGAAAACTGGAATTTAAGTAATGTTTAATCCCCTAATGCCTCTCAGCGTTACCAGTACAGGCCAGGATCCAAAACAATCATGGTAGCACAGGCACACAAAAGCAAAGTCCCCAGTTAATGATGGGTTACATTTTGCTGGGTTTATGTATGCCTTTACAAAAGCTATACAAAACACAAGCTCCAAGCTTGCTTTTTGGAAGTGCACTAAACCTATCACATGTAAGCTCATAGCTCTAAGACAGGCCTGTGATGCTTGATCCTTATCCATTGTAAAATGTCCTGTTTGCGGCCACTAATGATTTGTGGTCAGGTAGAACTCATGTTCAAATAACATTTTCTGCTTCTGCTAAAGCACTAATTTATAAAATTTCTGGTTTGGCCTCCATTTCTATTTTATATGTCCCAGGCTATTCTCTAACTTCCAGGCAGGCCCTAGACTTAGAAGATCACCCATGTTCATATTAGGAAATGGTGTGTCTGTCAGGGTATTTATAGTTCTGCTCTAAATGAAGTATTTAGGGTTTTGCCTTGGCTCTACACTCTTTTTACTTATTTTACAATCTGTAATTGTGTTATATCTATTGTAATTGAAGAGTATCCTTCTGATAAAGTATTGTTAATAGCTATGCATTAATGATAATAAACTAATATCTGAAATTATTAGTTTTATCTGTAAATGTTCATGCATCAGCAAGATAGAAACTGAATTAATAATTAATATGTGAATGCTTCAAGCAAATGTAAATAATCATATAAGCACACAGTGGCAAAGCATGGGTACTCTGTGGTGCATGCAGAATTTGGATAAAACCTGTTTTGTTCACAGACTTAATATTTTAAATAACCAGAATTCTGAGTATGTATGCCCACTACTTTTAACAAATAGATTGACAAGGGTTTTCTCATAAACTCTACGCTGCTTAGTATCCTGAAAAGAGCAGGAACAACAGATGCCAGCTGCTGAATGTTAGTACCATTCACAATGTTGAATGCAGAGGCTTCATACCAAAAGAGTGATCAAGAACAATACTTCTATAAAAATGAAAGCTGTCATATTTTGCTTTTCAAATGAAAAGAAAACAGAGCATAATGAAAAAAGAAAAGGATGCCACATAATTGCCTTTTATTATTAGGCAATCTAACTTAGAGTCCACTTCATTATAGGTCACAGGCCAAGTAACTTCTTAAGAAATAAGTGATTTTTTTTCTGTCTGTAGAATGAAGTACCATGGCTTACCTTTGTACCCTGCAACCTGGAAGCAACTGTTTCAAGAAATTTGTGGGTCAGTTTGAGCCGGCTTCCTGAGGGTTACTGTTATGGGTTTATTGCCCTTCTGGAAATTAGCCCTATTGGGTGGGGAACTTCACAGAGTTTTTGTCTTACTCTTCAGGATGGAGATCTGATTTTGACAAGATTATCTTACAGTAATTTTCATCTTAACTACATTTCACAAGCAGGCATGTAATTGAGAGCATAATAGTTTGTAAACATGTCCTACATTTCAACATTGAGAATTTGGATAAACCAAGAGGTTTTCTGCATGGAGAGCATGTGTTAGTTTCCTGCATTTTTTGTTCAGGATTCACATTAAAAGGCAGAATTCTTGGCACCCGAAGTAGAACATGAACATATCTTTACTCCATCAGCAAATGAAAGAAAATGAAGCCCATGTCAGATGAATTGATTAGAAAACTTAGAAGTTATAGAAAAGCTAAAGTGTGTATACTGAGCAATTGTACCATTGCCTTTTGGAAACTTGAAAATAGTCATTATGGTGAACTGCTCTGAGAAACTAGTCAATGAAATTATCACACAGCTAAGTTGTAGTAAAGAGAAAGCTCCACTTAAAGAGTACTTGCTTATAACATATGAAGTGAAGCATGTTATTGAATTATTGCACAACTGAGAAATCAAAGGGTTAAAAAGACCCAGCAGCTCCTTAGCTGAAAAAAAATAGACCTTCTTTTCTGTTTTACTCAGTAGGGATGTTTGTGTTTAGGATTGCATGCAATGAATATGCATAATATTTAGTTTTATTCTTGTCATTGTTTACAGTGTATGCTGCCTCTGTGTTGGCAAACCATATTTCCCACTTGGGACAAAGCATAATGGATAGCACGGAAAGAAGGGAGTCAGTCTGGGTTTGCCATTACATTTAGACTGGGAAATCCAATGACCCAATGCTTTTTGTTTTTCTGGTAACCTCTTCGAGTCTTCTACCAGGCAGCAGATTAAATTAAACTAGGTAGAGAATTTGAAGGAAATCTTTGGTTCTTCTGGCACCAAGCTCAGATTGCTGGCTGGGTCTAGGGAATTTTATGGGGATTGAAAGGGAACTTCCTTTGGAAGCTTTCCATCTACTTGTGTATCTGCATGTGTACAGATGGTGGGAGCTCTGGAGCTCTCCAAATATTTGCTGGTTCACACACACTAAGGCAGCTCTGCAGTGACTCAGCCCTCCTGAGACTACAGCTGGAGAGAGCAAGGTTTCTCTTACACTGCCCCAAATGCCTATGATTCAGTAGGATGCAAAACACATTCCCAGTTGTGCCTGGTAATTCAGGTGGGAGAAGAGATGTTTTGACAGAGTGAAGTTTTCTAAATAACCTCTTAGACTGCTGCAAACCTCGCTGCAAAGCCTTGCAGGTTGGAGTATACCATCACAGGGGCAATGCCACACCATCCATTGTGCCACTTGCTTCAGAACACTGAGGAGTTTAAAAACCACAGGAAGAGAGAGTCAGCCTGTGCCCCAGAAAACTCTTGCAATCTAACCAGACAAAATCAACAGAGGTGGGAGTGACCAAGGAAGCAATTTATTCCAAAGTCACATCACTGGCCTATGCAAAGGCAGAGAGACCTTACAGAGCGTCCAAGACAATCCTGCCCACTTGGCCCACACAGTTGCCATGTTTCCAACACAGTCTGATAGAAACATATTATTGCTCTTACACTATTTAAGTAATAATATTTTGCCTTGCACTCAAAAAAAGGCGGGGAACTTGCAGCCACATATTTCTAAGATGGACATATAAAAAATAGATTAAAATTCTTTTAGTTTTGATTTCAAAAATGTAGCTGTTTCAAAGCTTTCAGAAAAGGCAGTTGATATACCTAGGTAGTTACTGCCTGAGACAGATGTGTGGTCTGAAGAAATGTACCTTTCTTCCGATGGGATTGTCCTACACGATACTGGTGTTCCTTGCAGCTCACTTGTGCACTTACACACTCACGGTTTCCACAAGCTGGATGTCTGCAACTGAAAGCAAGGAATGAATTAATAATACGATTCCCATTAAACAATTACAAGATTTTAATAGATAAGGTTTACTTCTTGAGAAATCGTCCACATCTCCTACTGGTATATGACCTTGTAAAAGCACATACATACAATATGCAAAAGGACTGAATTTGTCTCCCTTCTCACAGAATTCACTGGAAAAATGCAAACTGCTGTAATGAGGGTTATAAACTACCATTGCTCAAATCTGACTTTAAAATTTGGTTTATTTACAACTTAGAAATACACATGAAATTTAATCAGCATCTCAAGTCATATTATGTACTCTCTGCTCGACAGGAACTGAGCACATAAATTAGCTGAACTGGGAGTTAGTCCCAGATCCATCCCTACTTGACTGCAACACATCTTGCTAGGAACTTCCAGCAGGGGAAGCTCTTAGCACACCAGTATCTTCATACTTTAGCTGAGAGCAAAGTTTAGTCAAGACGGGGCTGGGGAAGGGGGTGGGGGGGAACCGACAAGGAGGAGGACAGCAGAGGAATTAGAAATCAATAGTGTCATAAATAGTCTGATCTGAAAATTAGAGGAAAAAATATTATTTTGATCAGATGCCTTTGTTGCACCTTGCAAGTTTGAATCATGTATAGACATGGTATGTCAGAGCAGGGAGACTGAGAGTATTTTTGTATGAAACTTTGTGGCTTACAATACTCCTTCTGTGAGGGAACGGCATCCAGTTTGGGACTGACAGGCAGCCTACAAGCTTTGTGCCAGCACACTAATCCCTTGTCTGTGGGTTACTGAAAACCTACTTGCATTTTTGTTCCCAGTTCACCTTGGTGAAAAAAACCCAATTCCACATATGATAAATCCAGTGTCTGCAGAAAGGCAGTCACCTAATTGCACAGTGAAGCAGAAGAAAGCCTTGCAAATGGTATACAATTTTCAAAGTGTTCCAAGCCTTAGGCAAAAGCCTTTCAACTATGTCTAAAACTGAATGATAAAATATGTTGTACAAATTATCTGTGAACAGGAAACATGTGGTAGTGGCAGGGGACTGAAATGTAACACTTGTAAAGAAATGGGAACTGCCAGTCATTTATACCCTTTTACTTTTCTCTCAGTCACAAGTTCCATGATATTTTTTTCACCATCAGTTGATGTTCAAGTTTATAATAAGACATTTATCAGATCTCTCTAGGCCAATTACAGCTTTGTAGCAAAAACAACAAGAAATAATAACCCGTATGAAGCTAAGGGTTTAGTTTTGTCCCTTTCTTCATACTTTTATAGAATTTCTGTTTTATCATTGCAAGGATGTGTGTGGATGGAATTCTGAAAGAGTTTCAGTACTACAGAAATGCCTGGGATGCCAGTCATTTGCACGTTAAGCTAAAGTAATCAAAAGTTGAGAAAACTTTCTAAAGTCCAGTATTAAAAAACAGTATTAAAACAGTATTAAAAAATGAAATAGAGTGAGATGGAAAGGGAAATACACAACTACTGTTCAGCAGGAATAAAAAGACCTACACTGAAACACGTATTCTGAAAATTCATTTCTGCTTCCTTGCTCCTAAAGTTCCTGCAGTAATGGGGTATCTTATACCTTCTGTTTTTTAGAGATGTAATCTTTATCACCAATACCAACTACTGTGCACTGTGGTCCTCATTGATGGAATTTTTTATAGATTACCTCCCGAACACTTCAAGGGTGTGGGGTGACAAAACAAAAACTCTTACATTTTTCTTCACCTTACACAGCAGAAACATCTTACACAAAAGCAAACAGTATTGCCAAGTCTCAAGAAATATTTTGGCATAAGTTAAACATGAGATTTAAATGTAGTACTTAGAAATGCCACCTGCAAGCAGCTAGATAAAAAAGACAAAACCACAAAACAACAGGATTTTTATCTGACTTATTTTAGATAACGGGATATGATTATGCCTCAGTTCTTAGAAATATTAGAATACATAATTGCACAGAACACTGTGTGAAAACCCATTGACAAAGAAAAATTCTTAACTGACCTGCTGAAAGACACTCTAACCCTCATTTAAGACTGTATTACTTCTGTGTGCTGCTGTCCTAATTAGACCACATTAGGTGTCCTTGGTTTACTGCAGGGCCAGAACCATTCATGACCGTTGTGATAACATTGCTGGTGTAATTTGGTGAACTGGTGAACATGCAACATTAGTGTCTGTCAAATTGATTTCCTGCTGATATTTCCCGTTACGTATATGACAGAGGCAAGTACTTGAGAAAATAATTAAAATTTTGTTTGTATCTGAGATAAAAAGTCTTTCTTTCAAGTTCTGCTAAGAAACTTTCAGAGGCAAAAGAATTAAAGGTTTTGCAGCTTTCCAAGAGACTAATGAAGAGGTTGTGTGTTTTGAAGGTTAGCTCATTGGGCTGGGACTCATTACCATAACTAGACAAACAATAAAGTAGGTTTTTTGATTCAGTGATCAAACCCAAGCATTGGGAAAAATCTCAAGCAGATCTTTAAAAATAGTTTTGTAGTTAAAACCAAAGCAAATCAAAGATTAAAAAAAGAAAAAGTACTTTACTTCAAGATTTCTTTTTAGAAATTTGTGTTATTTTTCTTGGAAGACTGAAAATTGAAAATTTTGAATAGAAAAGGCTAAAGATTTTATTCTGGACTGCTTTATCACTTTGCAAAGAACTATTCCCTTTAAAAATAACACAATTAAATCTTTGTAAACCATTTCAATATTTCCCCTCCTGTCCTATCTTCTGGCCACGAATATTTGCTGCTGAGAATTTGCAACTAGTTTTGCTCCCTGTAGCTGTGCCTATTACTGCAAACCAATAAAACCTCCTCATCCTTGGTCTCAAGTCCAGGCTGGGATCTGCTACAGATCACAGTGGCTGCTTCCTATGTTGCCTGTCTGGATTTACTTTGCATGAAAACCAGGAAAGTATGAAGCAATGATGATGTCTATTTGACTTTTGCATGTAAGTAGACCCAGACAGATCTGGAAAGCATTCCTGGCCTACCCGCTATCGACATAAGCTTGAAATATTGGGTTTTTGTTTAGCAGCTTTATTATTAAGCTAAAAAATCCCACTCATTGAGTTTTGAAATAAATGTCCAGTTGTATTATGTTATAGCTACAAGACTTCTGGTCAGTATCTGTATTCCTGGACTTAATTTTCCCTGTGTTTACAGTGGGAACAATAATAACTGCTTCCTTTGAACAGAGCTTTGAAATTTTTAGGAAAACTTCAGGAAAAAAGTGCCATGTAACTGTATTTGACTGTTCTAAATTACTTGTGCTTTTTCTCTTTCTCCTGTTAATTGCCATTTAACTCTAACTTTTTACAAGAACAGAGTAAAATTTGTGCTTTTGAAAACTTTCAGTTCTAGCTACTTCTTCCATTCACTAGACTTTAGTTCCTAAATTTATGAAAAAAATAAAATCCATTGATGATTAGCAGGTATAAAAATATCACCTTTAGCTTAGGAGCGAGGTGAGCAGTTGAGTGCTGCAGTCTAGAAGAATATTTGGACTTCTCTTGTGATGCTCACCCTGGTTGGGCACTCTTCCCTTAACACCTGACATGGTCTGCTCCTTTTCTTCATAAGGGCTGAGCGAGGGTGTATTGCTTCACTGCATCAGACACTGGAAAACTCATGTAGATGTCCTCAATGAAATTTCATTCCCAACTGCTCAAACGGGTCAGCTCTTTGAATTGAAGTAAGTCCTTTCCTGTTTGTTCCAGAGTAAGCCACTGTGACAAAGAAGAAGCTGGGATTCCAAGAAGATGCTGGGATTTGGCCTCCTGTTGGTGCTCCGCTGGGATGGTAGGCCACTGAAAGCATGCTCCAGGCATCCTTTGACAATCCATATGCATGGTGATGCTCTTCTGCTCCAGCTGCCCAGTGAACTCACTGGCTTTGCATTTCCAAAAATACTTGTCCATTGTTCTTTGCAGGATCTGCTGCACATTTGCCTGCACACTGAACTGCACCTTCATCTGCCAACAATGACCCCAGGGTCCAGTTTTAACCTGCATTGAAACCCCCAGAACTGAAATACAAATTTGTCCTCCTTTTGGAATAATATTGTCCACTTCTGGGATACATGGTATTGGATTTGTTGATTCTTGGCTCTGACCTGGTATGGATATTCTTTTATTCCTTACATCATGTTTCTATGTCTTTGGTGGGTCCTCTGGGGAATGGAGACAGAGAAAGCAGAACGTGTTCTTTAGGTAGTTTTAATATATAACTTTATCCCTAAACACAAGAAAAAACAGGTACACAAGTCATGTTCTTACTCTGTGGGTCATCTTCACTTTAAAACTATAGTCTCTTAACGATCCTAACTAATAATTTCAAAGTAATGACGTCTCCAGGTAGCAGATTGTCTTCTTTCTACTAAGAAATGTGACTGCTTTTAAAGGGAAAATCTTCTTTGTGTCCTAGGTGGGTGAGCACATATACAGTGCAATTGCTAGTGATTGATTGTTAGAATAATATCAGAGGTCAAAAATGTATTGCTTGGCTTCTGGTTGCCTGTACAGAAGTGTGCAGTGCACCTCTTTCTACCATAACTACCAACCCCATTAAAATATTTCTAATACCCTGACTATTTCTTTTTAATTTTTTGGAGTTTCCTGTTTTGGAATACAATACTTAATAATGATTGTCCTTTGTTGGTTTTTTGTTTGTTGTTGTTGGTTTTTTTTGTCATGTTCCCCCCCCCTTTTTTTCCCCCCTTTTTTTTCCATTCAGAACTCTCAAAAGTGAGCACTCTCAAAACTGTGGTGCATGGACCAGTTCTGGTTTACAAATCACTTTACAGTTATTCTAATGGGTCAAGGGACTATGTGATGTTGTCTCTTGACCTTGTTCCAAATGGCAAGTGTCACTAAAAATACTCTAAAAATTCTAAATACTTGCTTAATATCACAGTTGCTGCAGTTGCTAGTGAGATGCAATGTGATCACAAATGGGAAGGGAGCTGGTTCAAGAGTCAACCTCTCTAATAAGTTGTGTCATTGCTATGATAAATCCCTGTATGGTGTGTCATGTGTCTAGTGAAGTGAAAAATATTGTGAATCTATTTTCAGGTGTGAGAAATTTCCTTGGTACTGGTGAAGATGGGCTAATGTAAAGTTGCCACAGGAAAAAAAGATAACTACTTTAAGTGGGATTCTCTGAATAGACAGGTAAATTCTGTCTCACACAGACTCTGATAAAGGAAAATGGAGAAAAATATGTGTGTCACTAGATGGGCATGTCAATATAAAACAAATACTTTTCATAAGGATGTACCATTTCTCTAATTTGTCACCTTGTCAAAGTAAAAAGAAGTCCCATGGACCCCTGTGGGATCTGTGCTAGGCAGCTGCTGTGTAATTCAGGTTATTCTAATAATGGACAGCCTACACTGTCCTTAGGTAATATATCAACAGAACATTTCTCTTTTGCAAGGTGACAAATTGTCACCATTCCTCTGTACTGCATATTCCTGAAATTTTGGCCCAAACTCCCTCAGCAACTTGAACAAGTGTTTTTGCTGCTTTAAAGGTAAAAAATTATCTTCTGAAGCCATACCAAAATCATTTAACAGCTGAATTAATGGGCCAAAGTCTTGCTAATTCCTTGACTCAGAGGGGAGCCAAGTTCAGATCCACTGAGGCAAATGTCTCATGATGTGGTTATCATTTACTTTTCCTGAGTGCTCCTTGCAGTCCTGGAATATCCTGCACAGACTGCAAGCATTCTATGTTGGCTGGTTCATATATTGTACCATTAAAATGGTCCTGCTTCAAGCTCAATAGGAAGTTGAAGCATTACAGGCCTTTGAGAGGAAAGGGGAACTAAGAAATGGGAAAGACTGTTGCTGCATAACCAGGAACTCCCACATGAATAAGATTAACTAATGTTTTCCCCAATTTCTACCAAGTGGCTTTGATAAATGACTAAATACATAATGTCATTTGATTCAAGCTAATTTCTGTGCTGTTTTTCAAATCCCAGTGTGAAAGAATGCTGCTCCTGAGAATGCTACATGGCACAGTGGGCCAACATGTTTTTACAATAATAATAATTATTTACATTTTTATTAGGAATTTACTTTTGAAGTATCCCAAAATGCTTCATAAAACCATACATAGAGTGCTGCAGATTTGCTATCAGTGTGAGCAAGACAGGGCAAGGAGGGAAAACTTTGTGAATGAGCTTCACCAATCCCTATTTTATGGAAAGTATATGTGGTCTTTAATGCTTACATGGGCAAAGTGAGTTCTCAGTTCTTTAATGATCAAATTTGAAAGAGTCCAGTGGAAGAAAGTAAACTAAACCGAATCTATTAGGAAAGGAGGAACCTTCTTTAAAATTGTTGCTTTGAGATCAGGAGCTTGTAGTCTGAAAGGAATATATATTTAAGCTTGAAACAGAGGTTTGCAGGGAAATTTTTATCCAAAGTTTCCTGATAGGAACAGCCAAATTCTTAATTCTTTTGCTCTGCAATGTTGCATTAAAGGGAGAACAAAACAGGTGTAAGGCAATGTTTTTAGCCTCGGATGAAACAGTGGAGAAGAGACATATGATTTGCTGCTGCTGTTTTAGGGCTTGGCCTCCATCTTCTTGCTGAACCCATAGAGGATGCAGTGCATGGATATAAGAAACAGATATTCATCCTACCTTCGAAATTTGTCAGGAAAAGAGTCCATTTTGGTGAATTTTGCATCGTTGCTCCAATTCCCCACAAGCAGCCCAGAATGTCTCCTTGATGTTCTGCTCTTTATTCACCAGGTGTGTGACCCGGGATGGCTACCCCATGCTCTCTGCTCATATAAGTGACCTGAATTACCCCCTCTCCTACACACAGAGATCACTCCTTTTAGACAATTTTGCCAATTTGTTTTCCTCTTTATTCAAACAAAATCTCACTGAAGCCACAACTTACATAAAAACCAAATATGAATGGGTAACAAGACAACACCTTCTGATGAAACAATGTTTTCAGAGTCCTGGAGGGAGTGAAGACCAGTGTAGCACCAGACTGTGGGTTCTTTCAGTCAGCTGTACACCAGAAAAAACAAGACAGTGTTGGTCTACTATTAGGGTTCATCCAGCTTGACCTAGACTCGCTTACAGTGCTTGGCCCCAGAGCTTTACAGCTCTGACAACAAAGTTGTCCTGCCAGGGATTTCTGAGGGACAAAACTTGCTTATGTTTTAAATACAGGTTGTGCAGCATGAAGGATGGAGCAAGCCTGCTGTGCTCTGCCCAGTCAGTGGCTGCATGCCAGGTCCCTGTGAGTGATCCTCCTATTTGCCTTGCTGTTCTAACTGGGGCTATTTCTATTGCGATACTTTCCCTCATTTCTGCTGAAAGGGTTTATCAGAGTTCCCTTCAGAGTAAATCACTCCTCATGAGGTCTTAAAAATATAATTTAGAGCTAAAGCCTAGAATCATATTGCTGTCTCCATCTTCTGCAAAGAAGCTGTCAATTAGAGACACCAGGTGGGAGCAAAGATCACTGAAAGCAAAACTGAATCAAAACATGTATTTTTCTGCCTCCTGAGGAGTTAGTGAGCTTTTGCGATTCTCCAGTTGGCATAGCTAATTTAGGGTGAGGGGCAGACTATTGCACTCTTAGAGAGCAAGGAAGCTTATATATTATATTCCCATCCAATTCTCTCCCAGAGAATCAAAGTGAATGTCTGAGGGAAACAGGGAATACCAACAGCTTTCCAGTTTGCTGAACAGAGCAGTTTAATGCCCAAGATGACTACCAGAAGGCTCTGGTTCTATCCCCCAAAACAATGTGACATATTGCAAACTAACAGATCCAGTTCATACTGCGAACTAACAGATCCAGTTCTTCTAGGATCCCTATTTCCACTTCCAGGGTTCTGTTTAGCAGCACCAGTTACAGCAGTTATAGCAGGACACCCTCAGTTTTGGTACCTGTCACAGCTTCCTCTGGGACAGTATAAATTTGCAGCAGTGGTGAAGTTGTGTCTTAAACACATGCACCCACACACATGCAACACCCAACACAATGTATTTGTTTCAGATCTCCAAGCTGATAAGGATAAAATCACAAATGATCCAGAGTTATGAGCCTTAGTAATACTTTTATAAAGATTTCCAAACTCTCTTCCCAACTCCTCAGTCCTGATAGGGAGAAGTGTTCTCTGATCAAATCTATCTTCCCTGAATGTTTCTACTCTTTTTCTCACGTGTGTTGATTAAGACTAGGTAAAAATCAAGTGTGCTCAAGCTTTATTCACCTAAATTACTTCAGTAGCAATTCCAATCCCTTTCTTATAAGTTGTAGCTTTTGGAAACCTAAATAAATTATTTTAGTGTAGATAGAGCCTTGTTCATTGCTCAGCCATTGTTACCTTAACTCCTTGTAATTTTCTGTTTTACAGCTTCCTTTGAATATTACTGCAAATGTAGGAAGACTGATGTCATTTACATAAAATGAAATAAATTCATATTATTCAGATGCATGCAAGATATATTTAATATTTATATAAAAATAATGTTAACTTTTCCTAGATGCTGCCAATATGTTTACTATGAAGTTAAACATTCTTTTCCTGGGAAGATTACTGGTAGAGCTGTGCCAGGGCTTTAAAAAAAGACATGAACAAAGCTTTGTCTGTAGAAGTGAGTAGAACAGGATAGGTAGACAGCCAGACAGTCAGCCAGACTGACTAAACTTATCTATCCAAGGGATATGGATAAAGCAGTATCATTAATAAGTAGTGAAGGCAAAGCTCCACTTGCTTAGGTTCTATGTTATTAGACTTAATCAGTTCTTGAAGAGGAAAACCAGTCATTAGGATACAAAGCCCTGAATCAGGCAATAAGTCACCAGGATTAACAGATACCACTTACAGAGAAGAAAGTGATGGTTCATGTAAACCTCAAAGGAAAGATATGTTCTGGTACCTGTTGTGGAACGTGTATTCTACTGAGGGGAAAAAAAAAATTAAGAGGCCTTTCTTAGCCTGAGACAGAGACAGGACTAACTACAGCTAACATTGCTAATGATACAATACAGTCAGAGTCAGAACACTAAATATGATGGGCTTCAAGGGCAAAATGAAAATTTTCCTTTCCTGTTAACAACAAAGTGTTTGTTAATCAGTTACACCTGTTAATAACTTTTAGTATTTGAATAGTTCCACTTGCTATATTGGGATGAATCATGTGAGTAATGTTACCCACAGGGCAGATTTAATTTATTGATCCTAAGGGCATGTCATGAATCATTCCACTAATTCATAAACTGACCATTAGGAAGTAAGTTTCTTGCACAGATTCAAGCATATGGGTTTTAAAATGCAATTTATGAGTGAACCTTAAAGGAAACAATTCTCTAACTGTAAATCTAGATTAATAAACAACATAAAAACAGACAAAACCCCTAAGAAAACACAGAGGGGACCCCCCACCCCCCAATGAAGAAACCCTATTACCCATTGGGTTTCCCCTTCTGTTCCTTGTTTTATTGGAAAAAGTATGCAAGTTCTGTTGAGCACCTGAAGATTGAGGATATAACCCTAGAAAAGCTATGACTACACTTGCAGCTCTTTCCTGAGCGAAATGGAAAGGCCTGCCACAACATACATTATTTAGTATGGATGAAATGTTCTGGACGTTACTTAGACTGATCTGACGTTCATCCAGAGTCACAGTGTTGGAGAAGTATTAATCATGAGCATTGGTGCATGGAGAACTCGTTTATCACTACAGAACCACAAAAGAAAGAGCCCATTTGAATCTTATTTTCAAGTGTGCTTTGAAGCACTAAGGTTAACAAATCCTTTAGTCACATACTGTACAGCCCTAATCGAAGCTCTTTCTACTTGGTCCTGCAGAGTGTGTCTTTTTGAATGAACCCCCTACAGAAATAAAAGGGACAGTGTAACTCTGAAACTGCACTTCTCTTTGAAATTGGTCCACCTGCTTTTGTGATGAGTAGTCCTATGACAACCACAAATGACACAGATCGTTTTCTTGGTTGTTGAACATGTGTATTTGATAGGTCTTTCTATATAGATAGTGTCACCCTTTTCCTTGACAGCATATGACTTTTACTTAGCGACCACCAAGAACAGATTTATTTAAAAAAATAATACAGAAGCAAATTGACAGAAAGGCAGCAGGGAAGGCATAGACCTACCTGAAATGATTTTCTGTTATTATTTGAACTAACTTTTACTTAAAACCAAATCCAAACTTCAAAAAGCCTGTCAGATTAAATTTTTTAAACAATGTCCAATTGAATCTTTTTTTATAAGTTTTGTTTCAGTCAGAACAAAGACAGTATTGCAAGAACACTCTAATAAAACTTTAATATTTAAATTCCCTCCTCAGTTCCTTGAGATCAAGAGGCGCGATTAATATCTGAAATTTTGGTATTGAAGTCACAGGAAACCTCTTATTCACGCTCCAGACTTCATTCTGCTATTAATACTAAAATGTTGTTTAGACATCACTGATTTATTTGCTTCCTCTCTCCTTCTGTAACTGAAGGTTCTTAGCAAAGCAAATACCTTAGAGAGGAAAAAAGAGGGCTCCTAATTGTGCTTTGGTCAAATTTTACATTTAATTGAAATTACTGGCTGAGAGTGTCAGCAGTCCTTGCCTGGCATTATGTTACATACCTTGTACCTGAAGATGATCTCACACTGGTTTTATATGAAATAAAATTTCACTTGATGAGTGATCGAAAGATTTAACACCATGTCTCCCATTCCTTTCTCCCATCTCACTACTTTTCTTTTTACTTCTATACTACTTTTCTTCATTTTAAAGACATTCTGTCATGTTTTTCATGTTATTCAGCACTAATGAAATAGGTATTTTTGAACTAATTATCTACCTATTCATCATGTAAGTCAGACGAAAAGAGCACAGTATTTAGTGGGAAACACTTAAGGGGGCAATGCTGACATGATGACTGCGCATGTCTGTGCTCAGGAGCTTTTGCTCAGAGTATTCTTGTGAGTGAGATGATGTGGTGCCCACCAAGATAACAGCCTCTACAGAAACACTCAAGTTGAGAGCTGACTCATGCACCGATTTTGAGATCATGGCTGTGTTATCTGGGGAATCAAAAACACACTTCCATTATAGTTTTTCAAAACCCATGCTTAGAGTTTCATGGAAAATAGGTTGTATGAGCTTTTGCACCCTGAAATTGTGTCATTTTACAAGTGGTGATATAATTAATGTTAATTGTGAGTGTTTGGGCTGTGCTCAGAAAACGTAAAAAATTATATAGATGGTAAGTATCATTAAATACTTTTGGAAGCATTTGTTCTCCCTGGGGTTTTCTCTGACAATTAATTTCTTGGGCCACATTCTCAACAAGCACATTTTAGGACAGCTTGCTCAAAGAATAAACTGAATGTAAGCCTCAGATTTGATAATTCCTCTAGAGAAACCTATACTAAAGAGGAGCTTTTTGCTTCTAGAAAAGGAAGAGGGCACATCTAGCTATGTTCTGGACAGAACCATAATGCCAGCATCTCTAAACAAACAAATGTAAAAAGAAACACTTTGTTAATTTTAATTCCACTTTCTTTTCAAGGCAGCAATATTCTCTGACAAAAAGAGGGTATCACTAGTCTACATTTCAGGGTTGAACAACTGTAATAACATTTAAAGCTGGAAGAGATAATTTAGTATTCTCTCTTTTGTATTACACACCATAAAGTTTCACAGAATTGTAGCTGTTCCTCACTGAGGCCAACAGCTTGAGTTTCACTGAAATTTTGTCTCCAGAAGATAACAGGTGATAGCAGGGTACTCACAATTCCCAGAACCCTGTGATGTCAGATGATGAAATGCATTATGCTTGTGTGTTCCTACCAAAGGTGGGGATAAACCAGTCTCTTCACAACTAAATGCTGTTATCTCCATGTGAGCTAAGGAAAAATGTTTCCACAGCAAAGTGGATTTAGTCCATATAGTTGAAGGTGCCCAGGAAGATATTCAGTTCTCTCTAAAGGAGGCATGTACCAGAATTCGTCAGCTCAGCTGCAACCTGGCCTTCCTGAACTCTCTGGGTTGGTGCATAGAGGAAACTACTAGCTCACATGTAGACATATATTTAAAATCCTAAACCCCATACCCAGCTGAAGATAGTTCCCTGGGAATTCCATATCCTGTGCTGCAAAGAGGAGTAAACTCAGCTAATACACATTTGTAGAGAAATACTTTCCTCACACCAAGTATAGCAATCCTAGCAAACGTAAGGATATAGATATATCTGGTCAATTGGCAAGTCCTTCCAAGCACTTGCGGATATATGTTTATATCTACCAGCATGAGATTTCATTGTAGCTTGTGTCAGAATGTGAAGGCAAAAATGTCCTGATGACAGTGCAAAGCTTCCCAGTTTTCTGTAAAAAAAGGGAATGAAGAAAGATTTTCACAGGTGTCTGTTGACAGGTGCCAAAGTTAAGAAGGGAAACAACACAGCCATGTCATCAGGAAGCTCAGACAGCTTTCCTGGTGGAAACATTATTCAACACCAGTGTTTTGAAAGATTTAATTTGAAAGATGCCAGGCAGTGGCTACTCTACTTACACCTACTAAACCATTCCAGTATTTAATTACCTTCCCCACTAGGCTACTGAGTCTTATTTGAAGGCCAAAGCTAATATAATCTTCCTGCTAATATATCTTTTAATATCTCTACTAGTTAGACTGAAAAGCCCCTCACCAGCCCCAATATTGTTTATACCCTTCTTTAAACAGTGTTCAATTCTTTTTTATCTGCCTTTTTGATAAATTAAGTGGAGCTGTTTGACTTCTCATTGTAAGAGATATTATTCAGCTCTTATCTGTCTGAAGGAATCAGCCTTTTTCTTTTCTTTTACTCGTTAATTTTATTTCATTTTTTTCATATAATCCTAATTTTTTAACCTTTTTATGAAGAATTACAATATGTGCGTTAGTGGCATTTTCAGGATCTGGGTATTGGCAGGTGATTTTGCTAGCATTTGTGCTTTTATATTTATTTTTTACCTGTACATATGATAATGCATACTGTGAAATAATACACCATGAATTGCTGCCATGGCTTTCACATCTTTATTTTCATTGTGTAATAAAGCACACATATCCTGTGTGTAAGATTCCGGTAAGCTCATTGTATAACTGTACACTGCTGCAGTCTATGTGTGGAGTCTCCAGTAGTTCTGTGTGAAATACAAAATACTCGGTCATTGCTTGCTACTGAAGAATAATTTCCATGTTTATTTTACAGGACTTGAAATCACAAATAAAAGTTAGCAAGTAGACCACAATGTATATTTTAAAATCTACTACATCTGTATTTTCAGCATTAGCAGCCAAGACCCTCGAGTTGTTTCAAATGATTCAGATGAGTAGAAAAGAAATTCAAGCTGAGATTGTTTTTGTGTGTATTTTGTAGACATTTTAATATATTTATTTCCTGTCGTAGAAGACTCATTATATTTGTGTTTCCCCAAATAAAATACCAAATAATTCCCTCTTCTATTATCTTTTTTTCATTGTTTCTCAGATGTACAAATGATTGGGTATTTTAGGCATTTAGGAAGATTTAGAGATGTGTCACTCTTACAATTTGTATATTAATTTAATGAACTCAATGAATTGAGCCCAAACAGGATAATCTGACTTTTAAGATATCTAAAATAAGTAGCTAGATCTATTTTCAGCAGGCTTTTGGTAGTGATAGAATGTTATTGGCCGGAGTTGGGCCATTCTGTAGAATAACTAGATGGATATTTCCCTGTAGATTCACATGTAGGTGGAAAGTACGTAAGGGATAGCCAAGTAAAAATTAAAGAAAAGCATAGAGGACAATTGAGCAATGATTCAGCCATGAAGTTATCAACTGACTATACAATATAAACATCTATTAAAGCAGAAAGCAAATTACAGTCACATTCTCTTTCAGACTTCAAAGAACTAAAAGACCTTCTGTGTAGACAATAGGCTACTGGCTCAGGACTGGAACACAGGAAAGTCCTCCTATGCAGGACAGGACTGAATGCAACAATATATTGTGCAGTCAGAAAAACAGAATATTGTTGAGCTCATGCAAATAAAAGCTAGACTACATACAGCTTCACTGTGTAAAGAAATCACAAGGGATAGATAAAAAAAAAATTCTGGCCTCAACTCTACAGAAATTGATTAAAAAACCCGTCTCAGTGCAATAAAACTAAGCCTTGTCTCCAGTTTCGCAGTAATTAAGTAGTCAAAGGAAAAACAGTTTTTACAGCAGAAATTTTTGAAAGTTTTAAAAGAAAAAGTATTCCAGGGTTCTGAGACTAGTGGCATAATGTGCTGTCTGAGGATGAACATTTGATGTGACCTGGTGAGATCAAAGAACTGGAAAGAAAAAGCTACATTGAATACATAGGAATGAGCTCCAATTACAAGCTGGACAGTCCTTAAGCTTAACACAGCTTAAGCACAGCTGGAGATGGCATTGCTGCTCCTCACTTTAGGTGAAACACCACGAAGATATCTTGAACTAGAGTCAAAGACTCTTGAGGTTCAACTCGGTAGGCCTGACAACCTGTGATGTGTCAGGATGAAGCCTATGGAAGTTGCCCAAGGTGAGAAATTAATTAACCAATGTCATGCTGCTGCTGGTGTGGGCTTCTGGTCTCAACTTGCTTCTGTCGACTTCTGTCTGAAAGCCTCAACCTGCAGCTGCCTACATCTGATTCCTTAATTTCTGCCCAAAACAGTCAACTCTATACACAAATATCTTTTCATTAGGAGTGAACTAGAAGTTATAAAACCTAAGACCCTGGAAAGTAGGTTCTGGACTGAATAAAGGTATTTCTCTTGATATGTCTTTCAGTCTATTCTGACATCTCTAAGTGCCCAAAACCCAAGGATGTAAGCTCACATTCTGTTTTAGCTAGTGCAGTTGCTGCTGAAAATGGCAGCCCAACATTCATAACCTCCCTTCATTTAGATTTGCATACCCTGAAACTGTAGAAGACTAAGTCAAAAATAAGACTGGCCATTTTCATTATCACCATGTAGAAAATTAAAGATGTTCAACCTGGTGCTCTCAAGGTAGCTACAGCGTCCTTTATGCGAGCAAAACCCCTGCTGGGATGGGTTGCAATGGTTTTACAACTCTCCCAAAGTACAGCGTTCTTGCTAGCGCAGATGACCTGTTTCTGCTGGCTCCTCTGGAACTGAGCATTACCCCAGGCATGGTGTAAAGGCATCAGCGAGAATGAAAGTGACAGAGGGCTCTTCTCTGGGATAATTGCCTTTTTATTATAAATCCAGTGTTGTGTTGTGAGGGTCCAGGGAGGAAGTCCGGAGACATCCAGGTGGTTGGATTAACCCAGGAGAAAGAGAGTGAGCGGAAGCTCTGCAGGGCTCTTTAAAGGGAGGTGGTACCAGGGGACACCCAATGGGAAGACGCCTGGTTCAAAGTGACCAGTGGAGAGCAGGAGAAGGGAGACCTTTCCAGGACATGACCATATAGAGTCTTCCAGGGCATAACCTTATGTGGAATCTGAGGTTGGGGATAGAGGTAACACAAGGGAAATATGGGGTTTCAGCACAGCTCAGGCAGGGAGTTCAGATATTGGAGGGAGAAGGTTCAGAGGGCATTGCCCTAGGTCTCTTCCCACCAATTCTGAAGTTCCACAGAAGCAGCTTCTGCCAAGTACGCTGCTACAGAAAATAGAGATGCCTGGCCCAAATAGAAGACGGTTAGAGGAGCAGAAAAGACCATCTCGGCCCAAGTGAGGTCAAGTTAAATAGAGTCCAATACTGCAGCCTGACAATTCACCTGCTGCCTTAAAAAAATGAGCAGTTATGTGAGCTCATTTGTACACACATCAAGGATGAAGCCATCTTCACCCCAATAGCAAGAACTAGCTAGTATCTTAAGCGACAGTGCAGGATTTGTGCTGTCCAAGGCAAACAAGTGCCACTGGCAAACACTGGATGTGAATGGTCTCATTTTATTTTTTCCCTCGTATATTAAGGCAAGCTTCCTCTCCTGTCTAAAGGAATTTCACAGGGAGAATTTTGAAGTGTTGTCTTCTTACCAGTTGAATTATTGATTGTGTTCTAGCTGGTGAAATTATGTAGATCATCAGGGCTTGTCATGTTGAACCTGATTTTACCATAAGGATGTTGGCTGAACTGTTGCATTTGTACTTTGATATTCAGACGCTTTTGTTTATTGGAATGCATTCAATCATTCATGCAGATTTTTGTGTCAATATCCATTGCAGCTAGAAATAGGTGTGAGGTTAATTCCATGTTGTTTTTCAGGGTAATAATGTATGTCTCAATATGGTAAATAATAATGAACCCAAAGGATCTGCATGTTTCTGTTGCCTTATTCTTCATAAGCAGAAAGACCAAAGCTCTCACCAAAGTTAAGGTTACTCTAAAGAAAAAGTAATTTAACAATATTTCTAAGACAGATTAAAATACAGAGGGTCTCAAAATAGAATGGGTCTAGCTGAAAATGGTAAATAACATTGTGCTGAGTATTGCAAATTTTTTTTTCTTCCAGAAAAGCAATTATCTTTGGAAGCTGGCTGACATTAGACCACCTGATTGTATTCATTTCATAAAATCCGAGGAATTTACATAGTTGGAAGGTTGCACATTGAACTCAGCATTGTGTAATCTTGAAATGTTAACTTTTTCAAGACATGTAGTCACTCTATATGGAAGGGTAGGTGATATTTCTGCTCCAGTAACCTTCTCAAGACTCAGCAAATAGACTCGGCAGGGGTTAACCTGCAGGATGTCCATAACTGAGCAGAATTTCTCCTGATCCATAGTGATAAAAAAAGCAGCAGAATTTTCTTCTTTTCATATGTAAGAGAGAGTGTGAAGTCTTCAAAAAAATGCATAAGGACAGAGGGAGCTGGAGTGCAATAGACTTTGTTATCATTTGTCCTCCTGTGCTGGATGAATATAGTGCTGAGTGACTGGCAGATATTTTAAGATCCACTTCTTCATTTTTTTTTTTTATTAGATGACATTGTAAATTGCCTATCTTGGTATACAGCCCTTGATTTCTATCTACATAGGAACTCTGGATAAGAGAAAAATTCCTTTTTAATGAAGGCTTTAGGGATAGCTCACTTGTAAGAGGCCTAACAGTAACTTCTGTCCTAAAGTTGTCTTATAAGCACATTATTTCTTTTATTTTGATAAAGTTTCTCTCAGCTTAAAGTTTCTGAGATTTCTGTCTGGCTTAAAATGATAGGTGTGTCTGTATACACATACACTAGTGAAAAACTTATACTGCTTTTGAAGAAACTGAATTATCAGGTTTTGCCTTGAATAAGGAACTCCAATCCAGAAGGCTGAAGAGAACGTGCATTTGTAAGTAGCCATCTTTGCCCCAGTTAGTTGTAATCAGGCCTACTGTGAGGTTTTGCCTACGCTATTCTATTAGATTACCATGTTTACTGCTCGTGATACAGCTGCTTTCCAGATTGGGACTCATTTATTACAGATACAGAGACAATCACAACATAATTCCTATTCTCCAAATACACTTGGTCACACTTAACTATTACATACTGTCAGGGCAAAACAAAGAATAGATTCACTAGCATATTCACAAGTTTCTCCCTTCTCCATAATTTCTATTTGCTAATCTCAAAAGTCTCATAAACTGTTATGAGCCAGAAAATTTACTCCAGGTGTGGATTATTTACTACTTAGCACTTTTCACTAAGTTTTTGTGTTTTTTTTTTTTTTTTTTGATTAAAGTCTACCAACAAGAACAGAGAAACTACAGTGTCTGATTATGATGGCAAGTCATACGCTATAATTTTCTGAAGAAATTGATTTATGAACCAGTGCTTTTCCAGGTCAAAAGAGCTTTGTCCAACTATTTGTTGAATACTTATGACTAACAAATACATTTGCAGAATTCAGGATTGCCTCTCAAATGATTTGTAAGCAAAATAAAAAAAAACCAAACAGCTAAATTCACAATGAATATTATTTGCAATGAATAATTCAACCAGTACTAATTATTTAGCACCTGTAGAGGAAAGAGAGGGAAATAGATATGCTAATATGATGTTGCCTCTTTTCTGCCTAACTATCAGATATTGATGTAGCGAAGGGCAAATGTCTGTCACGCAGCACACTTGCTGGCAGATGTGTTATCGGCAAGGGAAGAGGACGTAATTTGCCAAAACTATCCATCTATGTGTCTGTCTACACATTCATACAGAAAGACTGACATATTTTTTCTATATAATAAGTCTATTTCTATAATAAGTCTATTGCATGTGAACATTTTAGCATTGCTCAACAACTCTGTAATGCACACGTTGACTGTGACATGCAGGACACACACACACCACACACGCACACATACACACACACGTATATTTATAAAGCCACATGGAGACCTATATTATGTATATGCTAGAACAAGAGATTAAGGGCCATATTTCTTCTGAAATGGTAAAACTTCAATATTTTCACATGTAATTAGATAGATGCAGAATACAAATCCTTGTTTGCTTGAGTCATCATATTGCAGGTATCCAATATGTGTTTCCTTGTAAAATTATTATGTTTGCTTTATATTAACTACTGGGCTTTATTGTATAATTAGGAGAAGAATATGGGAGACAAAGAACCCAATTATCTTGTGAAATAATAAACAATATTTTAATGTTGCCTTTATACAATATTTGTGTAATTACATGGAAGCACATACACTTATTCTGCTTTATAGACCTTAGTCTCTTCTGTGATATAATGCTAGATTCTGTAGAATGAGATAAGGTGTCAATGGCTTATTTGAAAATTGCTAACTGTGTTGTGATAGACAATCAGTGGACCACATGCTGTTCCCATTATGGTTGGCATACGTATAGATTGTTCCCTGATGTTTCTCAACATTTTGTTTTCACACAGAATTCACACAGATTTCTGCCATGCATTTTCACTAAACCAGCACCCAAAGAATAGTATGGTTATTTCTCTTTTATTAAGAAAAGAAGTATTATTTGATCACATTACTCTAAATTAAGAGTTCACCATTGGCACCCTGTTTTTAGAAGTTCCAGAGAGAGAGACTTCAGTTATATACAATAAGACTTAACAATTTACATTGCAATAATTATATAATCTACATAATAAGGAGGAGAACAGATCTTTGTTTGCTCTGAACATCCCAGGAATTCATGTGCTGTGTATACCTCAGGTATATCAACTGGGCTTTTGTCCTTTTTCTTCTAAGCAGATGGGAGCTGCTGTACAGTATTAGGATGCACTAGGACAGGATTTTCTAAGCCAGATGAAGATTCATTTAAATGGCAGTGTATAGTCAAGGAAACTAACCAAATCTAGATCTCTTTTTTTTCATAACTGGAATATGAGATTTTGGTAATGGATGTGTGAAATTGAGAAATTGATTATAAGGGATGGGGTGAGGAATCTGGATGTTATTGAGGCTTATCTGAAGAAATATAGAAATGGATTATCAATTTCCAGGTAGTTTTCCAGGATTGTATTCCTGCAGTTCCAATACCAGCAAAATTAGATGTGATCTACAGCTGGGAAAACGAAATCTCTTGTCATATAACTTTCAGTTACATAAAGTGTTTGCTTTTTTTCCTCTGTGAGATTTGAATCCCTTAGAAGAAAAATTGACCCAAGTTCTTTATGAACACAAGGTTAGTAATTCCATGATCCTATGATGGTTTTTGCCAGTCCTTAGCAACTTATGGGTTTCTCTGAATTAAACTGTATGGCTATGATTCCAAAGTCAAGACATAATGCTTGATGACTGCTGAAAAGTAGAATATGCAAGTGATGTCTCTACTATGTCTGTTTTTCAGATAGAAACTCCTAGGAAAATAGTATTGAAGAATGCTCATCCAGTCTGACCCATGTGACATGAAGGTCTGAAATGTTACGTTTTTGAAGCTAAGGAGATAACATCCATGAATGCTATGTTTCAGCTCCATTGTGCTAACAACCTGCATGCATGGAGGAAGTTCTGACCCTAAATGTTTCATTTTGATTTTCTTTTCCTTATTTTGTTGCCAATATTTGAATGTATGCTGTGATTGTTTCCAATTTCAGTACAGAGCTGAACTTTCTCAGATGCAGAATGAGTCATGAGAAGGAAGTTCTCACGGAATTGCTACACTTATTTGAGACTAAGGACAACCTCAGGGCTATTTTGTCTTTGGAACTGTCTGTAAACGCAGCAACAATTAAAATTGTGAAACAAGACTGAAAAAGATATACACTTTCTTATGCTGAGTGCTTTGCTTGCTGCTCCAGGTGACTTGGCATAGACAAAGGTAAAAACGTGCTTAAAAGAAACCTGGATATAAAATAGATTTACAAGGACCTCTCCCTTTTCTATTTTTATTTTTCTCAGACATATCGTATCTGTGGACCATCAGGGAAGCTTTCCCACTACTTCAGATTTCAAAGCTACAGGTGGTCTGCAAGCATGGCACATCAAAGAGTGTTTTGATTAAATGAACCAATGTTTTGATAATATGGATCCCAGATCTTTGAACTTTTTTCAGATCAATTCAGCCAAAAAAGATTCAATTAGGTGAGATCAGAAGACCCGCTTCCATCCTCTGTTTTCATCTGTTGTTCAGCCCTATCTTTTCAAATAGCTTTAATATAAAACCAGGGCCAATCATTTATTTTAATGAGGACCACAATCATAATGACAGTGGTGGTGACGATGGTCCTTGTACTAACAGTAATAAAACACATTTACAGCTGGCAGTACTGTTTGCTTAAAAAAATACACCAGAAAATTCCCAAACCCAACAAAAACCCAAACCTGACTCGTATAGCCTAAGCAGTATTTTAACTGAATTAGCACATGTTGGCAGAAGCTGGGTCTATATCCACTACTGAAGCTTATTTAACTGCATGTATCTTGTGGTTTTGTTTTTTTTTTCCTTCAGTGAAAGAAAAACTGATCCTAACAGTTTTAAACTTGTTAATTCAAACCATATGTCATAAAGCCAGTCTCCATATGGTGCAACACCACCTTATATTTACAGGGTGCTGCTTTTCCAAACATTATTCTAAAAGCTTTATTTGCCCCAAATGTAGTAGGTGGTACTGAGCTCCTGAATAGAGCTTTTAAAATACCTCAAGTGTCTAAATCGCATGCTGATATAGCAAAAACACTCCGATTATTAAAAGCTAATTACAGCCTATTTTATTGGCAAAAACGTGCTAATCAAGTCCTTGACTAAGAGTGTATGCTTAAGAGAAGAAAAGCATGCTGTCAATCCTCTGTTTCCACACATGGCAACAAAAGATAGGTGTAGGGAAAAAAAAATCCATCACTTACTAGAAAGACCTTTACAATTTAATCTTCCATGCTTGATTGTCCAAAACTATGCCAGAGTTAGAGTGGAGAGATAGCCTCTGCTTTTTCTGTCCTTAAAAAAGAAAGAAAAAAAAATGGTCTGGATTTCTGAAGCAAAATTACAATGGAAAGAACAAAGAAGGTTAAAGAGACTATTGAGTTTGACCTTTTTGTTTGCTTCTATCTAGCTCTAAAAGAAAATGATGTGGAAATATCTTTGAATGTCTGCCTTCACTACAGAAAAAGCTGAAGAATTACACAGGGTGCTTTTTTGGGGTCTTTGAGGTCTATAGCACTTTGGTCTGTTTACTTGATCTTACCCTTCTTTCTGGGGCACCAGAAACTATTTATCTGCTTACCCACCTATCTTAGTACCACCCCGCTCTCTACACTGCAAAGCCTTAGGGAAGGGGCAAATGGATTGGATGTGCTTTCCTCATTAAGCTTTTTTGGTGGAACAAGATGAACCTTAGGCAAGCTTACCTGATAGATAATCTGAAAAAGGAGCTTCAGGCAGATGGCACATGATTACCTGCACTTAATTGCTTGATCTATGTAGGGAAGAGTTGCTATGTTGAAACACATGCCATCCATAGCTCATTCTAGGTCTGCTCTTTGTATCCAGTGACAAAATAACCACTCTGTTTTACTGATTGTAACAGAGGAATGGTGTAAAATTTCCATTTCTTTTCACCTTGCTCAGTAGATGCTCAATCCAGTCCCTGTATAAACTGTAAAGCTTTACGTTGGGAAACATTGCAGTGTGCACATATATCAGTCAGAAAGGAACCCTGCAGCCAGAGTGAGGATGGTAGATTGAAACCATTATCACTCATCATTTCTCACATATGTAAGCCTGCTTCACAGTCAGACTCTCTTGGCTTTCTCTTCCCTTCTCTTTTTGTGCTGTATGGTTAAAATGAGACTCCCTTGCTCCTGTTTGGAAGGTTCTTGGCTATGTGATTTTAAAGGCTGTACAAGTATATAATTTTCTGAAGAAGGACCCACAAACCGCAAACAAGCCTTAAACTATTGACACATGTGAAATCAAATTCTCTGATCACTTATACCACAGTAACTAACTACCACAATAACTACCATAGTGAATCTAGAATAGCTCCAAACCATTCTATGTCTATGAGTGTCATCAAGAGAGTTACTTCTGGCTTCTCACTGGTGAAGCTGGAGGCAGAATTTGACCATAGAGAGAAACATTATTATTTAGGTCATTAATCACCAAGGAAACTTGCTAGCAGAATGATCCTACTGGTTTTCATTATTTCATTTATAATTGTATTAGAAACAGAATTCTAAATTGCATACAGAGAATTCAGTCAAAAGAAAACAGGCAAACAGTCCAACTTATTTCCAGTCTAATAAGTTAATAGCAACATTCTTACAGAAGTGCATGCTAATAACAGTAAAATACAATAGCATTCTGAAATGAAAAAGAGAAAGAGAAGCACCTACACAAAGGAATGAAATAGTTCTCTGTATAATTCCACCAGTTAAAAAAATGCTTATTGCCTTCAAAAGTCTCCCACTTAGATTAAGCTGCCAACCAATTAACCTATTCAGAGTATACAATGCTTTCTTAATACAATAGTCGTGAATGGATCAGTGTAAGAATGATGCATTGTCTATCATTTGAATACATACTGAAGAGAATGGACAGAAAGAAACCAAGCTGAAGATATAAACAAAATATAAATGTTAACATATACTTACTTGTTCAAAAGAAACTAAAGTGCCCACCATATGATGTAGTGCCACAGTTACTTGAAGATGACCTCTAATGAAGACCAAGAAATAGGAATATGCTATGATTTATGATGGCAGATTAGCTAGGTGATTACATCAGTCAAGACAGGTGTCCTTCCTGATAGAGCTCAGTCAAGTTTCTCCTTGTGCATCTTGTCTGTAAGTTTTGTTCGTTTTGTTAGCAGTGAAATTAAGAGGTTTGATGCTTAAGCCACTATTAATAGAGAGCAAATCAATCAAGTAATGTCCTACAAACTGGTCTGAAGTTTTTTAAATTCCTGCCTCAGACCACTGCAGTTTTTTCATATTTTCTTTTCTAGTCCTTCACTGTTTTCAAGAACCTATGGTGCCTACTAAACTACCAGGAACATAGCTCAGTTCTAAAGCCTGATGGTTTTTTCATTGGATTTTTTTAAAGAAATGGTTATTTTTTAATATCCTGCTCAGACTGTATCAATTCTCTGCATGATTCTCAGTTCTGTGAGTGAGCTTTTGTCCTTGAGAATAGATGGTAAAAGTGCCCAATCCAGGCAAAATTTGATCCTGGATTTCAGACCACAGAAGTGCAATATGAGACGGCTGTGATGACTTGCTGACTCTACCACAGACTTCCTTTGTGCAGTTCAGCAAGTCACTTGATTTTTCAGAGCCTTGGCTGCTCATTTATGGACCAGGAACACTAATAAGTAATTTATCATACCCTGCTTTTCTTCTCTGTACAGCTGAAAGTGTTGCAGGGTAAAATAAGAGTAGTTAGATCTTCAGAGTTTCTGTTACAATGGAGGCTCAGCTTTCGCTGCAGTCTGTAGAAGCGATTGGAATGCAAACAGTAGCTGCAGCTATAGAAATAATAATAATAAATAGGAGGGTAAGAACAAAGATTATTGGCATGATTTACACATGGACTGTTTATCCTTAGCTGTTGCACATCTCATATGCCTTTTGCTTTATCACAGCATGATATTTCCTGAGATCTACATCCTTCAATCATGGTTTTACTGAGTTGAGGTATCTGGCTGGTAGTCTTCCAGAAAAAAACCTCGGCTTCCCAAATGGTTGGTATGAGGCCATTTTCCTCTTCTCTCATTCAACTAACCAAGCTTACAGATCTGTGGGGGAAGACAGATCCATTTGTTTAGGTTACTTGTAATAGCTATTTAAGACTCTGGAAAGCTTAATCACATACCACACTTTTAACTGTTGTATTTGCCATTGTGGCTGTATAAATTATATCCTTTATGAAAACCAGTCACTTTGATGTTTTACAGGGCAGTTATTGCAACTAGGAGGAGAGAGTTTTGTCTCTCAATTCGGCAAATGAGAAACTGGAGACAAGAAAGCCTATGGCACATTATTAATGGATTTGGGTAGTGTAACTACTGTTTCCTCAAAAATCAGAATTTGCCAGATTTGCTGGAAAAGCTCTCTATATATCACATCAGGCTATAGTGCTGAATGCCCTTAGCAGTTAAGTGTCCCTGCACAAGCAGCCTTGTTCTTCCTGTACCTCTGGACTCTGAGTCCCTGGCAGGGTCAGAGAACCTGGACAGTGTCCTCTGCCCTGTGCCTGTCACAGGGGGCTCACGGAAACACTGCTCTTTCCAGTTTCAAGGGGCTCCCAAACAGCTTGGGGTTTCATTTCTGTGAGACACCACAGGACTCCGGGGTTTGACCTGTGCATTCCTGGGACAAGTCAGCTCTTGCCAGAAAGGTGATAAATTATCTCATAATAAGCTGAGTCATTTAGGTTATATTAGGTTAACTGACCGTCAGCATTTATTTTATAACATAAATTACTTATATTGAATTGACCCAGACATTTTGGCATCTGATAAATAATTAATAATAGAACAGAAATGAAATGGAGAGGTTGCAGACCAGTTTTCTTTATTTCACAATTTCAACTGCTGCCTGTTTTTTTTTAATACAAATCCTCTGAAGTTGCAGTTATGGTTATCAATGATAAGGATAATAAAACATTAATCAAATCTTTACAACTTTAAATAAGAAATTGCGTCTCATTAAAGTATATAACAAAAGTAAATGCAATCTTGTAGGGCTTTTCTTTTTTATTTCTTCTTTAATTTTAATCACATTTGTCTTTTAGGAATTTAAAATTTCATTATGTATAAATGAATACACTTGCACACCCTTGTTTCAGTTAAGGCTTTAGCTTAAGAGATGATTGTCCTGGTGTGAGATTTTCAAGACAATGAGCGAATCAGATTGATGTGATAAATATTACAATGACCTGTACAGCTGCATTCCATTTTACCAATACAGAACTCATTCTACATAGTCCATCAAGTAAAACTATGACTTTATGTAAGGATAAACAAGGCATTTGTTTATTCATTTTTGAAATAACATGATTTTTAAATAATCAAGATAAAAAGGTCACATATTTATTAATATGTAGCACACTTCTCATTACTCTGGTAATATTATGCAACTGTTGCCTTTCAGCTGCCTGTTCTTTGCATTCCCTTAATGTGCTTCTCCATCCTTTTATGTGTCAAATGTTACCATGCTTTTTTTTTTTTATTCAAGCTGAATATATTAACCTCTGCAGGACTTACTAAAAGGCAATACTTCATCTCCAGAATCTAGAAGAAGAATTTAAAAGGAAAAAAACCCCAAACCCATCACAAATTTACATGGCCACATCAGAAACTTCTTTTTAAACTGACTAAGTGGTAAATTTTACATTGGAATCCTGATATTTATTAACTTAAAAATGTTTAAAGGCTCAGAAAAAGTTTACGTTTGAGTCATTACTACTCATTCACAGACTAGTTCTTTCTGAAGAGACTATACATCTTTGACAAGGGATATACATGTAAACACAGAATTTTCTCTAGGAACAAGAACATTCCCTGACAAGGTCTTGGGTAACATGAATAAGCTAATGATTATGATATTTTACTGCTAGCTTATTTCCAGAAGACATGTTTCTATTTCAGTGAGTCAAACATGTCAGCATTTGGCATCTCTGATTGGCATTACTCTAACTCCAAAGGAAAGAGCTTGCACATAGATGGGGCAGTTGGAAAGAGCTGATGTTCATGTTTCTGGAGTTATGACCTGTGCATGGATGTTTTCAGACACAGCGATGTTAATGGATTTATAGAAAAGGATGCTGCAGATAAAGCATATAATTCAGGTAGAGTAATTCAGTACTCTAGTTCAGTGTAAATCACTGAAGTGATGAATGGCATAATTTTTTTCATAAAAAAAAATGTGAGACGAGACAACAGCACTTGGGTTTGCTATGATTCAACTGCAAAATGTAAAAATATGTCTTAAACAACCATCTTAAAAGACATAGGCTTTGTAAACAGTTGGTAATGATAAAAAATAAGGAGGCTAATAACCTAATTCATACTGGAGCTGATGTTGTCACAGAGATATTAAGATTTTATGGACTCATGGTGAATATTGCTAAGGTCACAGAATGGTAATATATTTCCTGAGTTCTGGAAGGGTTGTTGATGGTACAAGAATTATTTTGACTGTTTTTACAGGGGCAGTAGAACATCTCTTTAATGTATCTCTCCTTTTCTGATCTTTGCCATCTTGTTTAAATATGATTAGTGTTATCGCAGTTTGAATATCATTTATTAAACTTCAATAGCTGAGAATATATTGTTAAGAGGTGCTCATATCTCTGGGCTTAGGTGGGAACAATGTGAAAATTTTCTTTAACTCTAATGTGACTTGCTACAGAATTTAACACCATGATTTCATAGTAGGTCTAATACCTGACACCTGCTAGAAAAGTGTCACAGCAAGCAGCAAGCAGCAGGAGTCTCTTAAAGTGCATTGAGGATAATCTAATCCATAAAAGCCCAATGAGAGGAGATGTTTTGCTGGACCTGTTGCTCACCAACTCAGAGGAACTTGAAGTAGAAGTCCATACTCACAGTAGCCTGAGCTGCAATGACGCCCTGATGAAAATCCTGATCTCAAGGGATACAGGCCAGACAAAAGATAAAGTCAAGATTTTAAAACTTTCAAGAGCAAACTTTCAGTTCTTTAGGGGAATAATAGCTGAGGGCCCTCAGGAAACTGCCCTCAGGAATGAAGAAGCAGAAGATAGTTATCAGCTTCTTAAAGATATTTTTCTTAGAGCACAGGAGCCCTCGCTTCCCATTTGCAAGAAATCAGGCAAGGAAGGCAAGACATCAGCATGTCTGGGTAAGGTCCTCCTGGTCAAACTGAAATACAATCTATGCCTACACAATGGAAGGAGGTACACATGCCTTGGGAAGAATATAGGGATACTGCTCAGGAGTATAGGGATGGGATCAGAAAAGATAAGGCAGAGCTGGAGCTAAATTTGTCAAGCTTTGTGATAACAAGGGTTTCTTAAATATCTTAGTCACAAAAGGAGGACAAAAGTAATGCTATTACACTGGTAAATGAGACAGGAAATCTGATGACAACTGACATGGAGAAGGCTGGCAACCTTTTTCCCCAGTTTTCACTGGCTGTTGCCCTTCTCATATATCTCGAGGCTCTGAACCTCAAGGCAGGGACTAGGGGAATGAAGTCCCAACCATCATAGGGAAAGATCAGATTTTTGACCATCTAAGGTGCCTGATCGTGGTACCCAATGAGATGCAACCCAGGGTCCTGAAGGAACTGGCAGAGGTAGTCACTAAGCTCCTTCCTAAATACTTGGAAGTCATTTATTAAATGCAAGAGATGTTAGGTAAAAGAAATATTTTTAACATTATAATAAATGAAAAGAATTACTATTAATTAAAAAGAAAAGTAAATGGGATCTTAATTATTAACAATAAATAGATACTTTAATTATAAGGGACAAAACTTTTCAGACTATATAAATATAAAAAGAATTTGAATTAGCCAGCAAGTCCATAATGTTTATTTCAAAAGTTTGTGTTCAAAATAAAAATATTTATGATTCTATTAAGTTCAAATTTCAGAAGTGTACTAATGGTATAAAGGAAGAGGAATGACATTAGGACTACCAAAGTGGGTAAATAAAAGCAGTATCTTGATACATTGTATTTAACAAGAGCTATGAAAATAGATTAAAATGTACATTGAAATTAATAAAATACAATGTTTTTTTCATAGGATTTAAACGTTATTTTTTAATTGCTAGAGAAGTGACACTACAAATTACATGAATAATGACTGATATATACTAAATCTATTTTATTGAGTTTACTGATCAGGAGTGATTATTTCTAACTTCTACAAGGCTGTCAAGTCTGTTGATTAAGCCATTATGTTTCTTACATCACTGGCAATTTGAAAAAAAGCACTAAAGCAAAAAAGTCCCTTACACCTAGAGCTTGGTTTAGAGTTAAGCAGATGTACATTATCACATACTTTTGAGGGAAACTGAAATAAAATTTGTAGTTTGTACGACAACAGAAAATATGCAGGGAAAAAGCAATAGAGTGAGAGAATGTTGTTCTGGCTTTCTAAAGAACTACTTTCTTGAGAAAGATGACATTTGCAGTGGCTGGGAAATTAGTAGCTCTGGTGATGACCAGACATAGAGTGGTTCAGTGTTTGCTGTGGTTTTTGCTTTTGCTTGTGATAACCTCCGTTCTCTGTTTAGAAGGAGGTGGCCTTTAAAGGCTAGCCCTGCCTGTCTAGTCCAGGCACATAAATGAGCTGCTCCGAAGCTTCTTCAGAAGCCATTGTGCACTTACCTCTTTTCGTTGTTATGAGAGTAACACAGTGCTCAATTTAGAAGTACTGATTTTACCAAATGACTAATTTTAAGCACAAACCAGGCAGGTCCATCAGGCTGACTGATCCCGTCTTCCATGCTGTTTTCCAAAGCAGTTGTTAATATGTGTGCATTTAATTAGGTTGTCTGGAGATTTTGTGACACCTACAAAATGTGCATGGAGGAAAAGAGAGAAATCCAGGGACAGCCTCCCTTCACGTGCTTATATACCTTATACTTGATGAGGTCCCCTCTCAGTTGTCTCTTCTCAAGACTGAACAGGCTCATTTCCCTCAGCCTTTCCTTGTACAAGAGATGCTTCTGTCTCTTAATTATCTTTGTTGCCCTTCACTTGACCTGCTCTAGAAGCTCCATGTCCCTCTTGCACTGAGGATCCCAGAACTGGACACAGCGGTCCAGATGTGCCTCCAGGGCTGAGCAGAGGGGTGGGATCACCTCTCTCAACCTGCTGGCAATGCTATTCCTAATGCTCAAGCCTTTGTTGATTTTTCAGGCAGTTCTTTTCTGCCCATCTCTCCAAAGCTGTGGAGGTCCTGAAGGGCTGCACAGCCCTCAGGGATATTGGCCACTCCTCTCAGATTTTGTCACCAGTGAATTTGATGAAGAGGAATCTGCCCCTTCATCCAAGTAATTGGTGAATAAGTTAAACAGTACTGGGCCCAGTATTGAACCTTGGGGGACAGCACTAGTGACAGGCATCCAATGAAGCCCGGTGCCACTGATTACGACCCTCTGGGACCTGTTGTTCAGCCGGTTCTCAATCCACCTCACCATGCACTCATCCAGCCCACACCTCCTGAGCTTGCCTGTGAGGATGTTGTGAGAGACAGCGTGGAAAGCCTTGCTGAAGTCAAGGTAGACAATATCAACTGCTCTCCCCTCATCCATCCAGGCAAGTGTTTCATTGTAGAAGGCAGTCAGGTTGGTCAAGTGTGATTTACCTTTAGTGAATCCATGCTGACTACTCCTGATCACCTTCTTGCCATCCATGTGGATAGAAATGGCTTCCAGAATGAGGCATTCCATCACCTTTCTAGGACTGAGGTAGGGCTGACTGGCCAGTAGTTCCCTGGGTACTCCTTCTTGCTCTTGTTGAAGGCTTGGTTGACATTTGCTTTCTTCCAGTCCTCAGCTACCTCTCCTGACCACCACAAACTTTCAAAGATGATCCTGAGTGGCCTTGCCAAGGCATCCTCCAGCTCCCTCAGCACTCGTGGACACAACCTATCAGGGCCCGTGGATCTGTGGCTGTCAAACTTGCCTAGATGTTCTCTAACCCAATCCTCCTTGACCAAGGGAGAGTCTTCCCTCCAACATTTCTTTACCCTGGTCTCCTGGGTCACAGATTCCTGACAGTTGGACTGGTCAGTGAAGACCAATGCAAAGAAAGCATTCAGTACCTCTTCCTTCTCTGTATCCTCTGTTACCAGGGTCTGCCTTTCATTTAGTAACGGTCCCATATTATCCTCTGTTTTTCGGTTGTTATTGATGCATTTCAAGAAGCCCTCATCTTCCTTGACATCCTTGGCCAGATTTAATTACAGATGGATTCCTTTTCCTTTGAGTTCAAATGAAGGGGCTACAGAATGAAAAAAGATGTTACAGTATGCCTACTCCTTATTACTTTCTCATAAGGTAGTCACGGTAAATTAGAGGGTAATACTGATGAGCACCAAAAATTAATTAGAGTAAAAGGCTAATTGAGCATTATCAAATTCTGCTAGAAGTAAAGCAAGTGCCAACATTGTTGTCATCTTGAAAATTAAGTGAGGTGGCTTTGTAGTAGATGTAAAGTCTAAGTGTTTGAGATAAAAGAATCATTAGTATTAATGCCTATAATTTATTTTGCATATGTAGTGAAATATCAGTCTCAGGATGAGGGTTCCATTTACTTGGTGAGGTACAGATACAAATGAAAATCTAATTGCTGATATAAAGACATTTTGGATTTAGGCCAACAGGAATCCTGGGGAAAAAAAACATCACTCAAGTCCTAAAAATTTTACTCATATGAGTAGTCCTGGAGACACTGAAGAGGTGATTAATCAACAGAAGGAATTGAGAGAAAAGTATGTGTAGAACTGAAGTATAATACAGAGCAAAAGACCAATTGAGGGTCATAAGCAAGGGGAAGAAACTGAGGGTAGAGGCCTAAGATGCTTGTTTCAGAAAGAGTAAGCCTTCTTACCTACCACACACTGAAATCCTGAAATCAAATGTAACATGGCCTGTGTGTGGGCTACCCTAAGGGTGAGTTCCTGTCAGCTGAACAGACTGATCTTTCAAACCATTCAGATCTCCACTGGGTTACGAACAGCTCTGGAAACACAGAATAACACAGTTGAAAAGGGACCTTAAGAGTTGTCTGGTCCAGCACTGTGTTCAAAACAGTGGTGATTTCAAAGGTGGAACAGGTTGATAGGAACTTGTCCAGCTGAGTTGTATATGTAATGGTGTGTCTTTCTCATCACTCTCCTAGGAACAGATTCTTCCTCATACCCTTGGGGAACTCCCTTCCTGAAACATGTGTTCTTTGCCTCTGTTCCTTTAGCTGTGTAAAAGAACATTTGGATCCCTTTTCTCTATTTTGATAGTTGAAGATAGTAAGTGCCTCCAAACCTTTCTCTTCTCCAGATCTGCCAAGCCCAACTCCCACAGACTCTCTTTTTTCTCACAAAACTTTGGACAGGATGATCTTTGGAGGTCCCTTCCAATCTGGTCTGTTCTATAATTCCCTGTGACATAACGGCTCCAGCCTCACCGCTGGAGTCACATTGATACATCCAAGTTTTTTTAACTCTTTTTAAAGTCATTTCAGTACAGTCATTTGTACCTACCTAGCTCCTTGCACTAAAAGACTATGAAGAATAAAGCCTCACAAAAGACCACCTAGAAGTGAAAATGTAGTAATATTCTTGCATCATAATTATGTGTGACGTTCAGCAGACAGATGGCAGCACAAAAGGAAAAAAAAATGAGTGGGCCACCTTTATTCAGCATGAAACCCAGAGCATCTGGAGAGAGAATGGTGAAAGGTACAAGTAAACCCTGGTACGGAACTGGTACCTTCAGAAGTCGAAGTAAATTCTTGACTTTTCACTTAAGTAAGTACCCCCATTTGTTCACAACATCACAGAATTATTAAGGTTGGAAGACACCATGATCATCTAGTCCAACCATCAAGCCAGAACCATCATAATCATCCTGAAAACCATATTTCCTACTGCCACATTCAGATGCCTCTCAAACAGTTCCAGTAATGGTGACTCCACCACCTCCCTGGCAACTTATTCCATTAGCTAACCAGTCTTTCAGTGAAAAAAAATCTAATATCTGTCCAGTTTTTTCTAATATCTGTTCATGTTCAAGCATATTACTGGGTGCTCACAGATACAAAAATGAACAAATGAGAGTGCAATTGCATACATAAAGGAAATATGTTGGGAAGGTGACAATTTCAAGTACTTGAAAACCAGGAAGTATCATTTCCTGTAGTAACATTATCTCAGCCATACTGTAAACTTTATGGCATACCTTATATTTTACCACACTTAAAGGTAAGATATATACTTACAAAGAAAAGCAGGAATATAAAAGACTGCACTAAGAAGGTAATCTTTTCCATATTCCAGTTTTTAAAGGCTTAAAAGGCTAACCTTAATAGGTGACATATTTAAGTTTCTGTCCTTAATATCCATTAAAAAAAAAAAAGAAAAAGGAAGTAAAAGACAAAGTCATTTCCCAAGTTTCAAACATTTCTGCTGCAGATATAGGTGGAAGTATACAGTTTTTGTAACTTTGTTAAAAAAGTAATTTTCAGAAAATAAAAGTTTCAAGAAACAAAATCCCCACCAGGTGAAAAAGACATACACAATTTTATACAACCATATAAATTATATTGATAAATACTGAAATCCTAGCCAGTGTGTTTGTATTGAAAATAATTTGCAATGGTGGACGAAGTTCAGAGAGATGTGATGCAACAGAAAGGTTCTGTGGGTACCTTAAAAAATTAAGCAGAACAATCGGGCTGACTACAAATTTCATTTAGGTCAAGTCACCACAGGCTAACTCATTAATAGAATAGGCAGAGATGCAAGTAGGACAGAGGTAAAAGTTAGTAGCCTAGTAGAGTGTCAAGGTGGCTTTGTATAAAAAAGATCATGTCACACAAGTTTAATACAATTGTCTGATGAAGTTTCAATCTTGTTTGACCAACATAATTGAATTTTTGAAGCAGATATCTAAAATATTTTCCTATATTCACTATACAAAGTAAATTCATTAAACACTTAGCTAGTGAGATATCAGAAAAACTTATTATAGATGGACAATAAATAATTTGGTAATTCAAATCCTAAAAGGAGCTGCAACAGGATTATTCTTGATCTAGACCTATTCAGTACCTTTACTAGTTATCTGCAATATGTCAAAAACTCTTGGTGGTGAAGTCTACAGATAATCTGAGTTTCTGTGGCATGTTAAATAACAAAGAGAAATTCTAGCAAGAGATATGTATTGTACATTCAGGTTCACTTACACAGCATTAATGCTTTTCAGTTAAATGAAAGGTGACACGTTTGGGTAAACAGAAAGGTAGTTCACATTTTCAGGTTGAGGGAGTCTTTTCTGAAAAAGGAAAAAAAAATCAACCTCCAAACCAAAACCCACCATAAATCAGTGCATTGAACTGGGACATAGTTGGCAAGGTAGAGAACCTGCTAATCAAGAAGTCTTACAAGACTGACACAACCCTAAGAAGTGAAAGCAGAGGAATCTAATGCAATTTTTCCCACTTGTAGATTAAATATCGAAAATACTGACTCCAGTATCTCGTTTCCCCTTCAGAAAGAGGTGAAAAGGAAACAGCAGGAATGACTGACAGTCTAGAAAACCTAATATACAAAGGTTGCCTTAAGAAGCCTAGTAGAAAGGGGGTTTAGCCTAGACATCTAATGCTCAGGTATTTCAATATATAATGTATAGGCTTAGATAGGTGAGGAACACTTTCAAGCCTCAGAGATTTTTTTTTTTGTTTTAAGTATAAATTTGTAATTTGAATATTTGACTTCTGTTCTTGTCTGACAAGCCAGTACTTTCTACCATGTGCCATTGAAGCCTGATATCAGAATGACAAATAAAGGTTTCAAAGGGTGTAACTGCTTGTAGACACGGAGGTGGATTAGATTTGTTTTGGATTTTTTTCTTACTTTCTCAATTTCTCTGGTTTTATGTTTTCGCTAATCATCACACTACCTATGAAACCTCTGTATAAGAATAAGAGCTGTTAGCAGACTTCACAAGTGATTGACATCCTTACTTTTCTTGTGAACAGGTTGAACATGTTTTATTGGTTGTATTGTCCTTCGTTTTGGTTGTGGTGGGGCTTTTTTGTTTTTTTTTTTTTTTTTA
>VZRZ01002152.1:479179-497399 GCA_013398175.1 Climacteris rufus | reverse complement strand
TTTTTTTTTTTTTTTTTAGTTTTGTGTCATTGTTGCCTATTACCAGTTATCAGAAGAGAGTTCTACATATTTTGTTCATGAGGGTTCATCTTATGTCTGGAATGGGACAGTCTTTAGTGAAATACAATAGTTTTTTCACCCTTGATACTTCTGAGATCAAACGTGTTCTTGAAATCCAGGAGTGAAGTCCATTAAGATTGAACAGTAGAATATAGAAAAAATCAATTTCAAATGTACATTTGAATATTTTTCCAATTCTTATTTCAATATCAGAGATTTGTACAAATTTACAACTACCATGTTTAGATGTCCTTTTAATTTTTTTCCCATTGTTCAGAATTTTGTTTAAATTTTTAGCTTTAAAATGGCTTCTCTCAGGAGACACTTTAAATCAAAGAAAACTACAAAAATGACTGAACAGCATTATGGAATGGAATGAAAGGAAGTAAGTATTAAGGGGTGAAGGAGGTGTTATTGATGTGGAAAATGAAATGGAGACCCTTTTCCAAAGACTTCTTAAAAGAACTGTCCTTACAGTGCCTTCCTGCCATTTCTCCCTTTCCCCAAAGATTTCTTAGGTAAAACCTCATATTGTAGGTGTTTTTCTGCCCATGGAATATTCATCAGCTCTGCAGTCTTCATTTAAAAGAAGGAACCAATAAAAGAAAAATACTTTGGATATTCTTATAAGAAGAAATTTAGTTCTCCCTAACTTCAAAAATTAGGTGTGCTCGAGAAAAAGAGCTATGTTAGAGTCTTTAATATATTAGCTCTCTCCCTATAAATCTGTAGCTAATGATGTAATGTGTAACATGAAAATCATATGGATTTATATTCAGTTCCATTAAGAATATGACCTTTTCTCATTTGTACCAACATGGGTACTATTTTTTTTACCTGAAATGGGGTAATCAAAATAGAGCAGCTTCTGAATTGCAGGGACAATGACTGATGACAATTTTAGAAATAGTCTGTCAGGGAATTACTAGTTATTTAAAATGTATTAAAATTTTGTGTGAAAAATCTTGTGTGAAACCTTTGCCTGCTGATGAAACATGGAGTCAGATAGGTTGAAATGTACCTTCATAGGCTGAAATGTTTCACCTTCATCATTGTTAAAATAATAATGATAAATAAAGAAAATATTATAATAAAGCAATTATTATAATATTTATTAAATGTGTTTATTTAATTGAAAGTGATTGTCTTCTGAAATATCTGTAATAGATGATGAAAAATGAAGCCAAATGCTCAAATTGTCATATCCAGTGCAAGTTTTATTTGGTTTCCTGAAAAACTCTCCTCTTAGATCACACTACCAATAAAAAACCCCTTCATTATTCACAAAATTGTGCTGAATACCTCTCATTTCTTTGGATGTCAGTGTCAAGAGTGGCATCAGACTTAGAAATGAATACATGCATTGTCTTCTGTCACAGAGTCATAGAAAATTCTGAGTTGGAAGGGACACACAGGAATCATAGAGTCCTGCTCCTAAGTGAACGGCCTGTATGGGGATCGGACCTGTGACCTTAGGGTTAACAGCACCATGCTCTGACCAACTCATCTCACCTCCTCTAAGAGCTTCTTTTCTCTAATGGACAGAATGTTCATAGGAAAAATCACTGTGGCCCTACGTCACAGTCAGGGCATGGTTGATGACCAAGAAGCAGAAGTACAGGGCCTGTATGCAGGTGATCATCCTTCACAGGTAAAACTATGACTGATCCTTCCAAGTTTGCAGGAGGGCAGGACTAGAGATTCCCTACCTGAAGAACAGTGAGTAATGGGAAACAGAGCCCTGCAGTGGTATTTAAACAAGCTACTTCTTCAGAACTTCTTAGCTTTTAACTTGGAGAAGATTACATGAGACATATGAGTTGGTCATATGAAGATAGCTCTCAGGGAAAACAAGGTCACATTTCCCAGTGAATTGTCTGGGATTACTTCCACATGATTTCTTTCACCAAGATCTTTTGAGAAAGTTAGGTAATTTAGTACAGATTATCACAGATCATCAAATTAATTTTATAAAGACCCTTTATGAAATGGTACATGTTTTTTCACAAACTAAAAATGAAAGAGAATCATGAAAGCTACCACTGCAAAACCCAATCAAAGTACAAATATGTGACAACTGAAAAAAGAGGAAAGCTTAGTTAAAAAAAAAAAAAAGGAAAAAAAAAGTAAATCTCATGCTAATTTTGAAACTACTTCTGGTTAGTTTCTAAATTACAGTTTTGTTGTCTAACACTGAACTGATGCCAAGGGGTCATGCTGAGCCACCTGTTCCATGATGCATTTTTGCAGAACAACCAGAAAATTATCTCACAGAGATGAATGAAGCATATGAAGCATTTGAAATGCAGTTCCCCTGGAACACTTCAATGACATTTGTATATCACTCTGGGCACTTTGGTCATCAGATTTATGTTTCCTTTGTGCTGTTTGTGATGAGTATTAAAATATCTACATGAAAAAGAAAGAAATCTAATTTCTTAACTAATGTGGTATGATCCTTAGATAAACTGTGAGATGTTTTAAACATTATAAACCTGCCCTTCCCATGCTGTTGAATACCTCAGAAGAAAGGCTTGCCTGAAGGAAAATAATACTGAATTTAGTCAGAATATAAAATGTCATGAGCAGGTGGAGAGAAACATCAAGATAACATGTTTTGCTAAAAAGAGTGTGACTGCTGAGTGTAACCTGTTTGCAAACTCACTTTTGGTCTAACATTAAGGCAGGAACCTTTTGTTCATCAAACATTGGTCTGGTTAGGTGTGAGAAATCTTCAGGTCAGCATGACTTTCCCATTCTTCTCTCTAAATATATAAAAAACCTCAAAGACAAACTTTCAACAGACAGTTGCCTTCACAGGGTTTCAGTTCAGTGCAGGGAATGCCACCTACTCTTCTGTTAATGTTAAACTGGAAGTCTTAATAGAATCAAGTCTTTAATTTTGGAAAGCTGTTCTAATCTGTCTTTTTGCAAAAGACTGAAATGAAAACCACTTTGACTGGACTCAGACATTTGATTCAGTTTTAAATATTATTTATGGATATAGCTATCTAGTTTTAGTAAATTATACTGTTTTCATTAACTCAGGAAATTTTGAGGGAAAAGGCTGAAACTTCCCAATTTCTTTCAAACTTTTTAGAAATAATTGACAGATCTGTGCCATCTTTCCTATAACGCATTCAAATCTCTAGCTGCAAAACAGTAGCCATTGCCATGATTTCCGCAGAGTTGTAGGAGACAGGAAATTCATGTATCAGAGCCTGAAATGTTATTATACAGGCTACTAAACGATGCCTTCCAGGACTTTGAGTTGTCTTTGAAAAACAGGAAAATAATAACCTGTTCATTTGGTTTGCTGAAATCACACTATTTAATCATGACACTGCTCTCCCTTCCCCAGTTCATCACCTCCTCACTGGTGACAGTGCTTTAGACTCTTCCCATGCCACCACCTCATGGCTGGGATTTGGTAGTCCTCCGTGGATGGTAATCAGCACCTGCTACAGACAGTCCTCAGCACATGTTGTGGAGTCTGAATCTCTTCTGTCCTGGGACACAGGTTAGCCTGTCTATGAGACAGGAAGATGTGCTTGTGGTGACGGGGTGGTCCCAGCCTGGCAATTAGAAACAGAGAGACTTAAGGTACATGTAAACCATTAGGCTGCCTGAGTCCAGGCAAGGTTTTGGCTTGCAGCTGAAGTTTTTGAACACCACAGCAAAAGTTCGCACCCAGGTATTTCTGCCATGCATGATCTGGGTAAGTTTTAGTCTCACCATAAATCTGAATTTTCAAGTTAAGAATATTCAATCATTTTCCAGACCAAGAATAACACAGTAAGACCCAAGTAAGAATATAAATCTCTGGTATTTGCAAATCCTTCTAAAGTGGCAGAAGAAGACTTAGATGAAAATTATTGTGAATTGCTGCCAAAAAAATTAAATTTATAATTGTGAAAATTCACTGCTGTAGGAAAACTGCAGGATTAAAAAAGAAAATAAAAAGAAGTATGAACAAAAACCAACAAACCTTCCTTTGCTCATGTAATGCTCATTAAAAGAAAAATACACCATATTTTGCACTTCATCCAATCAAATGATGCTTTCAATATATGTCTTTGTAATGACATATCTTGGCAAATGCTGGGAAATTAGGTCTGTTACTAAAATATATCCCACTTAAAAAAACCGTCAACCCTTCTCCCCACCAAAAAAAAAAATGAAACCCCACAAGTGGATTTTTTTCCTCCCCATTCCTTTTTTGTGTGTTCTTGTATATTTTTTCTCAAGGCAAATTGTCCTCTGAACTCACTGTGCAGGATGTGCTCCTTTTCAGAAGAAAAGCATTTGTGTGTAGGGAACGATAAGGCAGAGCACATGCAGATATTCCATATAAAAAAATAAATCATGTTTATATAGAACCATGATAGGATTCTTAGTATAGAAAGGGTTAGCCTGTGTCATTAAAAGAATGAGCAAGCTTTTGATTTTAATTGTAATTGTAATCCTCTCCACTGGAGCCTCAAATGCATCATTTGAAAACTAGTGTAGATGTGAGTTTTCACTGCAGCCACTTTACGTTTGTGATACATTAAAAGGTGTAATCCAACTGAAATGCAAATCACTGTTCTTGAAAACAAATTACAAATGAAGATAACAGGGCAGTATACTAGCACTAAAGCATCCGAGAGCCCATCTGAGGCGGTTTTCTTTCAGATCCAAATTGCAGCAGCCCTGTTATCACAGGTAATAGGGTGCTGCTAAGGCAGGTTGATTACAAGGCTATGGTAAACAACCCTTTTAAATGCAGTGCCTCGATAGACATACACATACAACATTAATCGACTGAATTCAAGTAGAGCCACAAAGAGAAGTGGTGGGGCAGCCCCTGTTGCTTTGGCTCACTGAGTAAGTGGCTGAAGTTCAGTGCTCACTTGCCACAGAGGTGTTTTCCATCCCTTTGTAATCAGCACTAACTTGTAGGAAATTTTAATTGTTAGCCATGTGGAAATCAAGGAAATGAACTCACTTAGAAAAGGGTGTTATTTGATGCCTCAAGGTATAGAAATTATGCTTTTCTTAGGCAGTGGCCTCCCTGGGACAGTTTTATGTGTTTGCTTAGCCTGCTGGGCCCGGATGAAACACAGGATGGGTTGGCGGGGCAAGTTCTGGCCAGCGCTGCAGCCCCACTCCTGGAACACCATGAAGCGCTAATCCAGGGAGAGGGCAATCATCTCCCTGCTGAGGTCCGTCTCCCATGATAAATCAACCTTTCCAAACAAACACCCACCCAACCAGCCCAAACACATTAGCTGCAGACTTTTTTTTTTTTTTTTTAATATTACTGGTCTCCTTAAGAAAATTGTCATAACTCTGTTTATTACACCTCTCAACCTCTTTCAAAGGTTCCTGCATTTATAGCATGTATTGCCAAGAAATCTCCTCTATAATTGGAGATTTTCTTTAAAAAACCTGCTGTAATGGGGTGAAGAGAATAAGCATCTCTTGAAAGGACGTTGATGCGACAAGGGAAAGCAGGTAAGTTACAGAAAGAGCAAAGTGCAATAAATAGCTTCTATTTAAAAAATAAATACAGTAATTTAAGTTTGCCTGAAGATAGCTTTAAATAATTTAGCAAATGATAATAATAACATTCATTAAATGATAGCTAAAGAATATCTTATAGAGTAACTCACATCAATTTTTTGAGGGACCACCCTGTGCAATCATCAAGCATGGCCATATTCAGCAATTCCATTTATTATGGAGAATTTTAACTGAATACTTTAATTAAAGCATCTCTAACTCTTTAGGAAAAGGAATGTCTTCCGTCACCTCATGAAATAAAAATAGAGTATGTAAATTTAAGAATTCCATAGAACTGAACATAAAAAGCATTTTAAATTTGTGATACTTACAAAAAGTTTGAAGCCTAGTGGCTGGGACTCCACAAAGTATTACTAATGGGGTTTGGGGACTTTCACATACAGGTTTCCTGTAAAAATTCAAACCCAACTGAATGATACAAAATGTTTCCTCAGTACATGATGGCAAATGAGTTATTAACCTTCAGATCTAGTTCCCAGGAAGTGTCTGTATTATTTAAAAATCAGGGACATGTTAGGAATATTTCTGGAACTTTGGAAAACTGGGTGGCAATGGATAAGTCTTTGCACTCCTCTCCAGAATTTGATCCTCTGTCAGGGGATATTTCCAGCACTCAGAGAAAGAGTAACTATATAATCAACACTTTGAAGTAGAACAGAAGATATGATATATTTGACTATATTGCATCCAACTGCTTTTCCCCATTTTGCTTATCTTCACATATTTGCAATGTTTTTCATGGATTAGGACTGTTTCACGGTAAGAGTGCACACAGGTTTACACGAGTCTGCAGAGTGCAAGCAAGCAGGAGATTACAACTGCAGTGCAAATTGGTGCAACATGTAGTAAATTGTTATGAAAACTCATCAGCATGAATAGACTAACAGACCTTTACTTAAAAACCTTTCCTATTCCCTGTTTGGGCACACTATGGACATCAGTACAGCCATTTCTCCTGGGTTGCTTTGCCAATGTGTATGATCAGCATCACTTACAGGGAATAGCTCTAGAAATATGAAGGTAATTCACATCACTTAGTTCTTGGATTTAGTTCAACCTGTTCTAAGAGGGTGACAAGTTCTTTTTTTTTTTGGATGATGGTTCTCAGGAGGAATATGACAGGAATATTAATCTTTCAGCATTAACTCAGAGTGCATTTCCTTTAAGATAGCAATATAAACATTTTTAGCTTAAATATTTTTCATTACTTACCAATCCAGGCTAAATATAACTTGTGACCTAGACTGAAGAGCTCTAAGGGCAAAAATGATATTCACCACTTTGAAGCTAAATAGTAACCGAACAGCACAAAACCTGAATTTTCTCCTTCAAACATTGTAGGGACTGGTTTGTGAGATCAAGTATTGGGTTCCTCACTTGGAATTTCCATTCTAATGAGATGACAGTATATTAATGTGTGAAAGACTGTGCTCACAGAAGTATAAGCTTCTGACCATGCCTCAGAGGAGTCAGATGTTTCTGAAAGGTAGATGAGAAACAGTTCGACACAAATACTTCCGACTTGAGAGGAAGACTGCACAAAAAAGCACTAGTCCACAAGACCTTAAACATATATACCAAGAGAAGAAACATTATTTTTCTTTTCCTTGAACTCTAAGGCCAATTAATGAAGGGTATTGTTCCAGTATGCAACACCAGAAAATCTGTTACTATAAAAGTAAAGAAATCTGAGTAGTCCATACACCTTTCACCTCTTGGGCTTCTTGGATGCCCCGATGCTCTTGAAGCTGACATAAAAAAACCTGTTTTCTTGATTGTCAGCTATGATTTTGCCTTGGAAGAGTGTTGCTTCAAATATTTACTAGTCAAATGGATTAAGGCTCCAGTGTCCAAAGAAGCACACACTCTAGTAAACTGCAGATGTACTTCTAGACTTTTTACTGAAGTAATAAAAATAGAGATTTCATCATTCATTTTAAGCACAGCCTTTAAGGAGTTTCTGTATTAATATGGCCTACCATAAAAATCATAAAGTTTCGTTAGACAATAATAGAGATAGAAGGAATAGAAATATCACAAATCTGGTTCTGGTAATTTTAATATTGTGTACTTTCTCTGGCACTATTAAAAATATAAATCAGATTACTTCAAAATTTCTAAAATTCCAAAACTTTGAAATATTTTGTAAAGGTCTACAAGAATACAAAATGCTGAGAATTGTACACAAAGCAAGAGGGACATGTATCTGACTGTGAGTTCAGCTCTACTATACAAAGGCGGCTCACAATACAGGCTTGTAACAAATTGGGCAATCCAAGATGCCATAGTCAAGAACTATATGAAACACAGGGATCATTTGTACACACGGACCTGAAAAATACAGTGGTTGTTTTCACTGAGAGATAATGATCATATCCCTGGTCTGCAGGATAAGGCTGCTTTCTCGGTGCATGAGCATTAAGAAACAACTCTCCCATTGTTAACTTTCCTGAGGAGAGGCTGCAAATGCAGGGTCCTACAGGAAACAAAGATGTGGAAATCATTTCATGCAATCCTACACTTAGACAGGTGCCACTCTTAGTCTTTTTAATTGATCTAATTTGTTACTTATACCTGTAAATCATGCTGTTATCATCTCTGAACAAGCAATGGAAACCAGAATTTGTCACTGACTAAAGATAGCAGACCAAGTCCTGAAATGGGCTGATCATATAGACTTACTGGCTTAATTACATAACAGTACATTAGATTGAAATGAGATACTTAGAAAAATCCAAATTACATGCAGGCCTCTTGTTTCTTTATCCCACATTGACACAAAACACAGTTCAAATGCAACTTCTAAAAGAGTAAGTTATAATCTTCTGAGAGAGACAGAGCCAGACACAGATCCAGGCCTGACAGTAAAATATTTTTGCAGTAAGATTAATCTTATACTGATCTAAAGGTCTTTGCTGATGGCATGACACTCACATCCCAGAGCTTCTGCAATATCATGACAGGAACAGGAGTATCATGAAGGTGAAGAGCTGGGAGCCTTCTCAGCAGGATAACTTCAGTTATCTAGGAATGAGTAACATTTACAGGATTTAATTTGCTCTCCTTTGAATTACTCCATTCTATATAAAGTCCTACATATAGTAAAAAAGCTGCTTCAATAAAACCTATCTAGCTCACATCACAACTCAATTTCTAGTTCTTCAAGCAGGTTGCCCAGAGCACACTTGAGGGACACCACTTAGACTTCTTACAGACAGCTCTTGGATGTAATAGTGTGGAGAAACCACATTAATTTTTTCCATCTCCTTCCAAGACCAGAAAGATTTATCTTCTTTTGTTTTTCTAGCTACCTATGACAAAACTAGTGGGCAGACACAAGTTCCATGACAGACATTTCTGAGTTTCTGAAACCAAGTCTCAAGAAAATGGTAAATAGAATCATAGAATCACAGAATCACTAAGGTTTGAAGACCTCCAAGATCACCAAGTCCAACCTCTGACTGAATATCACCATGCCAACGAAACCATATCACAAAGTGGTCTACTTGTTTTTTGAATACTTTTGGGGTGGTGACTCCATCACTTCTTTGGGCAGCCTGTTCTCATCCTTAAGCACATTTTCACTGAAGATATTTTTCCCAATATGCAACCTGAACCTCCTTTGGTGCAGTTTTAGGCTGTGTCCTCTTGTTGTGTCACTGGTTGCCTGGAAGAAGAGATCAACTCGCACCTGGCCACAACCTCCTTTCTGGTGGTTGTAGAGAGTGATAAGGTGTCCTCTGAGCCACCTTTTCTCCAAGCTAAACATCCCCAGCTCCCTCAGCCCCTCTCACAGGGCCAATGTTCCAGGGCCTTTCCCAGCTATGTTGTCTTTCTCTGGACACACTCCAGCTCCTCAATGTGAGGTGAATTGAGGGGCCCAGAACAGGACACAGTACTGAAGGTGTGGCCTCACCAGTGCCAAGTACAGGGGAATAATCACTGCTCTGGTCCTGCTGGCCACACTATTGCTGATGCAGGCCAGGGTGCCATTGGCCTTGACCACCTGGGCAGAGCTGGCTCATGTTCAGCCACCGTCAACCAGCACTCCCAGGTCCTTTTCTGCTGACCAGATTTACAGCCACTCTGCCCCTCCCCACTCTGTAGCACTGCACAGGGTTGTTGTGACCCAAATGCAGGACCTGGCACTTCACCTTGTTGAACTTCATACAATTAGCCTTGACCCTTCAATCCAGCTTGTCCAGATCCCTTTGCAGAGCCTTCCTGCCCTCCAGCAGATCAACACTTTCGCCCAGCTTGGTCATCTGCAACTGACTGAGGGTGCACTCGATCCTCTTATCCAGATCATTGATAAAGATATTAAACTGGCCCCAAAACTGAGTCCTCGGGAGCACCACTTTTGACTGGCCACCAGCTGGATGTAGCATCACTCACTACCACTCTCTGGGCTCAGTGATCCAGCCATTTTTTCACCTGGTACACCCAGTATACCTGTCCAAGCAGTGAGCAGACAATTTCTCCAGGAGAATTCTGTGGGAAACAGTGTCAAAGGCTTTACTAAAGTTTAGGTCGACTACTTTCACAGCTTTTTCCTCATCCACTAGGCAGGTCACCTGGTCATAAAAGATCAGGTTGGCTAAGCAGGACCTGCCTTTCATGAACCTGTGCTGAGCCTGATCCCCAGGCTGTCCTGCATGTGCTGTGGGATAGTACCCAAAACAATCTGTTCTATAACCTTCACTGACATTAAGGTAAGACTGACAAGCCTGTAGTTCCCTGAATTCTTCTTCCAACTGTTCTTGTAGTATGGTGGTATGCTGGCCAGCTTCCAGTTGTCTGGGATCTCCCTGGTTAACCAGGACTGAGGATAAATAAAAGAGAACGGCTTGGTGAGCTCTTCCACCAGCTCCCTCAATACCCTCAGTTACATCCCATCTTGCCCCATAAACTTGTGAGTGTCTAGGTGGCACAGCAGGTCACTAACTACTTTCTCTTAGATTGCAGGGAGTCTATTCTGCTCCCCATCTCTATCTACCAGCTCGGGGGCTGAGTACCCTGAGTATAACTGATCTTTCTGTCAAAGACTGAGACAAAGAAGGCAGTAAGTACCTCAGCCTTTTCCTCATCCTTGATGGCAATGTTCCCATCTGCATCCAAAAAAGGATGGAGACTCTCCTTGGCCCTCTGTTTTTGTTGTTAATGTATTTGTAAAAACATTTTTTCCTATCTTTTGCAACAGTGGCCAGATTGATTTCTAGTTGGGCTTTTGTCTTTTGAATTTTCTTTCTGCAGAGAAAGCAGACTCCAATTTCCCTTCTTATTCTGCAGCTGCTTTCAGATGTCTTTTAATAACCTGGGAGTAATTGTTCAGCTGTCCTAACCTTTGATATTATGTTACTGTTTCAGCCACAAGCCTCCTTAGTGACGCTACCCCCACGCTGTCATATTTACAGTTTAGAGAAATGGCCAGCCTCGGCTCTGCCAGGTGGGTGATTCCCAGTGGTAGCAAAGGTATCAGAGGCATGGTAGAAAAGATGTGGAGTTAGTTCATGCCTGACTCCAACCTTGTACAGACAAGGGACACGATGGCCTGAACACCTCTTACAGTGTGGCTGACAGAAGAGTATCCTTGTCATAGCCAGCCATGCTGCTTGTCCTCGAGTACAGAGCAGGTGGGCTCAGAGCACAAGTCAATCCTTTTAGCATTACTTATCTCATGATATTAAAAACACTGCTGTTAATTAAGATGATTCCCTTTTTTCCTAAAACTCCAAACCTCTGAGATATTGAAAGAACATATTACTGATGGTGAGAAGACATTAATGCAATTTGCAAAGACAACACAGGCACTAATCTCCTTTTTCACAGTAAGATGTATTTTTCTCAAGTCTATGTTCTGATAGTCATGATGGGATGCAGCCTTCAGATTTTGACAGGGATGATTATAAATTTCATAATTTTGGAATCTGATAAAAAAAGAATGGTGCTTCTGAAACCTTTCTGTTAAATAACCTTTCACCTGATATGCTTTTTTTTTTCCAAATAAACTCTAATTGGAAATCAATGTGGAAAGATTTTTGAATATGGTATGCTTGACAGTGTTAGTCCAGATAAAACAGGGACATGAGTTAAAAATAATTTAAAGTAAATGGTGAATGACCTTATTTGGAAACAGTCTTAATTCAGTTTACTCTAATACATGAAGCTATATCATGTTAAAGACACCTTCAAATACTGAAACACAATTGGAACTGATGCAGTTTAAGAATTCACTTTAGAAATGAATTCAGGTTAACTTTTATCAGATCTTCCCAAAAAAATAAGTTGCCACTCATGGTACAAAGTTAAGACTGGATCAGATATAAAACCTTGTAAAATTTGTTTAAGGGATATAATAGTGGGTGTAATTTTTATTTCTCTTTAGGAACATGCAAAAAGTTTAATGCTCTTAAGACACAACTGTGGCATTTGAACCAAAATGGAGTGTTTGCATATTATTATTTGAAAATTCTATCTCCTAATCTGCATGGCAAATTCAGTTTGGATGACTTTGTCGAGTATCAGGAGAAATTACCACATTTTTGTCTATAGCAGTAGAATAGAAATCAATTACACGAAAATTTAATTTTAGCTCCCCATGCTACATTAATTTTCAGTTTTATGACTGAACTCATCTTATTGGTGCAATATTGTTGGCAGTTGTGTTTAATTTAGTAATTTCCGCTTGTTTAATAGTTGAGCTAACAGAAAAATGAATGTTGATTGGCACTGCCAGTAACAAAACTTTTCAAAGAATTATTGCAGGTTAGACTTCTAAAATTTCCAAGAGAAAGTGACAAAGCATTTGTCTTGTAACGATAAAAGCACATAATGACACCAATTCACAACAACAAAATAAACATTTTTACCAGGCAGACAGTGGTTATTACAACATATGCTTGTTAAGTCTGCAATTGTACTCTGCTAGAAATATGCAGAATAAAATAGCGAGCAGTAGATGACTCGACTTTTAAAATAGCTGTCAGAGCACAGGTTTGGAAGTTCAAAGCATCAATGAGTGAATAAGAATAGTGATACTTACCAAGAGGGCTGAACACTTCTACAGGTGCCAACAGAGCACATAAGTTGATTTTTTTCATTGAATTTTGATTTAAATATATATGCATCTCAGTTTCATAACTTTATATACTTCTACCCTACAATGAAATTCAAGAATTGCAAGGTTTTATAAGCTTTAACAAAGAAGCAACAGTTGGTTTAATGTGGCCTGTTTAGTTCTACTGTTCCCTCTTCTAGTGCAACAGTGATAATAAAAACTGAAATATAAGTCTCAGTATTTTATTTGCTTGGAGTAGAATGGGCAAGACATTTTCTGCATATAGCAGCTGCATAAGTAAGAGTTGTCTCTATCTTTTTTTGCTCTAAAATCTCATTGTGAAAACTGAGGTGGAAATTATTGTTGCCTGGCATTGCACTTCTGACTCCACAGCTACATTTTATGAGGCTTGTGTGCAATTAGCCAGTTCGTTATTTTATCCTAATTTTATAATAAATCACTTCACTCTTTTTCTCTCATCCATCACCAACTTATCTGCCCGCAAGTCAAAATGGTACCAATTATTAATCAAGGCCAGAGGCACCCGCTCCTGCACAGGAGCACCATGTTTCAACTGTCAGGTGGCATCCATCCCAGCCTCTCTTTGTCAGCAATAAAGAAAATGAAATTGGACTAATATGAATCTCATTTCTGCCCTGATTAAAGGCCTACATTTTCCCTAGGCATTGCCTGACCAGGTCCTGACTTGTGAGATATTCAATGTTCTTGTAATGTCATTCGGACACAGCGCGCCTGTCTCCTTAGGTCATTGTTCTTCAGATTCACTTGTTTTACATGGAATATAGGCTAGAAAATCTAGACTTCCTTTGGGGTGTTAATTAAGAGGAGCATCCAAAATTAATCAGCAAATTCACTAGGGCGAAGGGGAGCTGTCTGAAGGCCTCGATATAAAATGCACTTCTAGTACAGGGAAATGAGCCTTCGGCTATTGACAATGAAAAAACAAGTGCACAGACGGCAATCTGACATAAAAATTCATATACGTATACAATTTTACATTCATTTTCCTTGTCAGCTTGTCACCTTTAATTATAAAGGTTGATTCGCTATTTGGCAGATCTGGAAATTGTAAACGCTTGGCCATTTGAATATCATCATATGGTCAATGTCTTCAAAAAAGAATGACACAGGATCATACCAGGAAAGGAACGTGGTAAAATCCAAACTGAACTTCTCTGATGCTCACCTGGAAGAATTTCCAGGTCTTAAGGGTAACTCTGAACTTGGCTATAAAAGCACACAAGTTATGACCATCCACAGTTAAAACATTGTATTGACAAGTTGCTAGCCCCCATCCTTTTTTTACTTAGAGTAGTTTCTAATCTTCATTTCTTTAGTTTTTTTATCACTCGGTCCATTTTAATGTTGTTAGTGTTTGGTGTGAAGGATTTGCATAGACCTTCAGGCTATTAATGACCTTTATGTGGAAACAGCAAATTCTGTTTTGCCCGGTGAAGATGTAAAATGATTAAAAATAAATGCTAAGCCCCTATCATGCAGACACCTCAGAGAGAAGCTTTATAGATAGTTAAAAAATGCAATCAAGTTTGCTTGTTTTCAGTAAACAATAATTTAGAACTGAGTTTTTGTAACTATAGGACTTTTGTAACTATAGGACTTTTTATTCATACCTTGAAGGAAGCCCATGAGCTCAGGTTTCAGAGAGTACCTGTTGTAAATAATTTTTTTTGTTCCACCTTTCTTATTTACCAGCCATCTCTGTTTTTGTTGTTTTTCACAAGTTTGGAATTTCTTGAGTTACCATCTTTTTAATATTACAGCATGTCATATTTTCAAACTAAGAACATCCACCTTGCTCAGAGTTTCAGGTATCACTATTACTCTTCATGAATTCCCATAGACCATAAGAAATGCAAAATCAGGCCTTAAAAGTGCTACAGACCCATACAGCAGCACACACCAAGGAACTTTAGCTTTCCAAATCTCTTCTGAACAGTCTGATATAGAAAATGTTACTTGGACCACCTATTGATGACTGATAAACATAAAATGCAGGCAGGCAAGTTGAAGACTTCAGACAAAGTAAATTTTATACTGATTTTTGAACACTTCTCTAATGTTAGGGAACAGAAAACATGCAGTGTAGGGCTCCATATAATGAAACTTGGCACTGTCATATTTACTTCAAGTAACTGCTGCACAAGAAATAGAATATTTTGAACTGGATGATACTCTACACTGCATCACATGCTAATTTAAGGTTTTGATTCCCTTTTTTAAAATTAGATATCTTTATGCCTAAATTGATGTAATAAGTTATACCATTGACTTTTCAACTGTTGTATTTTTGATGTTTTTTTCTATTGATAAGGGATGATCATCAAGGATACTGAACCTACCTAAAGAACTTCTTTTCCTACTTGTTTGTACATGGTAAGAAAAGGGGAAATACTCATGGACCACCTATACCAGCTGTCAGAGTAGTTGTGCAACTGCATAGCAGAATTGTCCTCATGCTGAGGACTACTAGCAGTTCTATTTGTTGCCGTGAAATATGATGAACTTAGGTCAAAACTTGCAAGATTGAGTATTGTTATTTACACCTTTGTATCTGCAGGAAAGCAGTCAGAAGACTGAAGAGTACTTGTTGCTCTTTTTTTTTTTTTTTTTAATTAGTGCCAGATTTCACAAAATCAGTGATCACACAACATGAGACTTGATGCCACCTTAGGAGCTGCACGATGTCTGCCATCTCAACAAGGTGAGACAGAATCATAGTTCTGTGATCTGCTATTCCTTTTCTCCAGCTAATTTTATTTTATAACTATAAACATTACCTTTTATCTTCATTTCCTGCATCTCTAGTTCTGAGGAGAAAGGGTTGTTCCTTGGGATCCAGTCAGACAATCAAAAAGTCAATAGTTTTTCCAGCACTGGGTGAGCATGATGGTGGCCTTGGTGTGCTTTTTGTGCTCAATAAGTGCAAATGTAAAACAAAATAAAAATAGAAGTAGAGATACACTCTTCACAGATATTCCATCAAGAATTTAAAGAATTAACTACCAATCAAAAATAAATCTTTTTACAAACTTTAAGTTTCCACTAAAAGAACCAAAATTCCAATGGGAGTAATTTTTTAATATTATATCTACCAAGAATCTACAGTACAAAGAAGGTGTGGTCCTCTATCTTCCAAAACACCCTTATCCTGTCAGTGAGTGAAAGCAATCAAAACCACTAAACATTTGAATGCCAGTAAAACTTTGAGAGAGATACTGAACTTAATTAACCAATAATTAATGCATAGTAAATGATTTTTTTTAGTAACTCAAGGCATTTCCCTAGCTACTTTTCCCTTACCTTTTTTTCAGGACTTCACAGGGTAATTTTGTTAGATTTTCATGTAACCGAATTCCCCAAGCAGCTACAGAAGAGCTCTTTTCTGCAAGGACTGCAGTAACTCCTACCCTCCCTGCAGTTGGGTGCCTGAAATCAAGTGCCAGGCTAGCAAGGCATACCTGCCATCTACACACCATGGTGGTGGGTGGGCTGCAATCACAGGGGACAGACATTATTCTTTCACTACCTACCTTTCTATTTAAAATTTTTAATACCACGAGGCTGACACAATTATCATTCAAGCTTCTTGCTAAAGAAAGGTGAAGCCAGAAAATATTAGCATCTCTCAGGATCTGTTTACAGTGTATAATTTACTCAGAAACAGGGCATTAGCTGTCTTCTTGCTTTAATAGCAACTGCTGGATTATTAAATTAATATTAATCAATAGCAATTGATTTTATGCATTACTTAAAGTGTTGTTCACATCAGAGTTTATCTGCACCTTTTGAAGTTGCAATGTTAAAACCTGAATTGAATAAACTGTCATTCCTATTGTATCAGGGACTCCTAAATGAGGGAAACTCAACATATACTTATGCACTGGGAAGACTTTGATGCTGCAGAAAAGACCTGCCAGTTCATCCTGATATTCATGAGTGAAGGTCAAGAGAAAAACAGCATTTCCCACTTGAACACTTAAGTTTTAGGACTATATGTTCACATATCAGAAGGGAAAACCTGATCAGTGGCAATGGCAGAACCTCCACATTTGGGATCTGGGTTTGCACTCAGCAGAAGTTTGGGGGCATACCGACATTTGTGAATTATCAGAAGGTTGGATGTATTCTTCCTCTGTCAGGTGCTCTGCTGGTGGAGGCCCTTTCCATAACATATAGGGACAACATGGCATCTTGGCTGATGTGGAAGAGAGCACTGAATGTTTAGTGCTGCCTCTCTGCAGCCCCAAATGCAGGAAACTATGCATCATAGCACAGGTGAGTTGTCATTGTCAAACCAGCCACAGATGTATTTGCAATATGGTCTCCAAACTCTTGGTGTAGGACAGAAAATAAAAGACGGGGCTTTCTCAGCTGAAGGTATCTAGCAGAACAGTTGCTTCAGAGCTGTTCTCAGTGGCTGAAGAGGTGTCACCTCACTACACTACAGCACATTAAACATATAGGGAATTTCTATCTCATCTCCCTGGGATTTATTGTGTGGTGAATTGGCTCTGGATGGATCATCACCAATCAAGGAACACTACTCTCCTCAGCAGGACAGGGTGAAGAGAAAACAAGATGAAGGAAACCTTGTGGGTCAGATAAAGCCAGTTTAATAAAGCAAAAGCAAAGGCTGAACATAGAACCAATGGAAAAAAAAATTATTCCGTTTCCTATCAGAAGGTGATGTCCGGCCATTTCCCAGGAAGTAGGGCTTCAGCATGCATAGCATTTGCTCTGGAAGACAATAATAATAAATGCTCCACTCCCCACTCCTCCTGCCCTTCCCACCCCCTCTTTCCCTTAGCTTATATTGCTAAGCAGACGTCCTACGGTATGAACTATCCCTTTGGGCACAGTTAGTCTGCTGTCTGGGTTGCTGTCTGGGTCCCTTCCCAAGACCCTGGCCCCTCATGTCTACTGGTGAAGGGGGAATGTTGAAGAGACAGCTCTCATGTTGTGGAGCACTGCTCAAGTGTAGACAAAACACAGGTGTGTTACCAACACCTTTCTAGCTACCAATAAGAAACCCAGCACCATGTGAGCTGCTGTGGAGAAAATTAACTCCATTTCAGCCAGATTCTGTAAATTTTTGGGAGGAGTCTTGACTGGCATAATAAGTTGAGAGCTAGATTTTGTTGATGCCCTGTTGTGATTATCAGTAAGAGGCTTTGTTTTGGCTCAAGTCTAGTCTGTATGCTTTCTGCAGCTAGTAAGAAAGAGCCATGGAAGGATGGGGAGGTGCCAGGGGCGGGTGGAAATAGATCCAGAGTGCACCTTTTCTTGCAGAACATAACTTTGGGAAAGGACTGTGGTAAGCAGTCCCTGTTCCACAAGTAAAGGGCATCTGTGAGAGAGGTGATAGAATAAGTTATCACTCACACAGCTACAAGAGACTTTGAATTCCTGTGTGGAATTTATAGGCCCTTTTCTGCTGTCAGACCTTCAGATTTATTTGAGATATACAGTGTACTAACTTATATACATATACATATA
>VZRZ01002152.1:440151-479124 GCA_013398175.1 Climacteris rufus | reverse complement strand
AAAAAAATAGATTTATAAATCCAGGTATTTTCAGCTTTCATTTTAAATGCAATTTATTTCATTTTAAAACTGAGGCTTGATTCAATTTTCTGAAAACACCATTGATTTTGCTTAGACTTTGGTTTGAACCCCTGATTTTCTTCTCTTTGTTCTCTTTTCAGCTTATGAAAATTGTCTGGCATAAAATGAATGAGCAACTGAGAAACTGTGGAATAGAATGTAAACACTATGCAGAGCAGTTAGATAAAATACCTGCCAATCCCACTTCTTCTTTAAAAGATATGCAGAATGATATGGTTTTATTTAGGTAATACTTCTATCACAGTGAGACTTGACTCCTAAATTTCACTCTTAAGTAATTAATGTTAAAGCAAAGAGAAGATGACTGCAAGGTGGAGCACAGTTCTGATTTACACGTTTTATTGTAATTGTTTTCATCACATAAACTAGTTGCCCATACTGAGTGACAGATGTGAGGCTTTGGGATTATGGAAACATCAAAATATGACAGATCCTACCAGCTCTAGGAAAATTTTAAAGCCACCACATAGACATTCTTAAGTATTACAGGGGATTGTGTTGTTCGAAAGGAATAAATAAAAACCAAAAAGTTAAAAAAAAACCACCCAAACCACCAAACAAAACAAAACAAGAAAACCACAATTAAAACACCAAAATCCTGTAGGTGCTGAACAATTCAAACATAGTTAATGCCAGTCCTTATGTAGTTAGAAAACTGCTTCATCTTGTTACAAGGAACAGTTGCATATGCTGACTTGAATTGCTTGAAGATCTCCAAATAATAATATAATTTGCCTAAGGATTTGTAGAAGGTGTAGTTCAAGCACTGACAGGTTTGAATACATCTTTACTATGGGGGCAAAGACAGTCAAGATGACTGCTGGTGAACTTGTTCAGTTCCACAAGCAGTATAACTAAGTTTGAGGAGTGCCAGTCCTGAGCTAATAATCACTGATGATTTATGAACCCTTTGACAGTGCTTATCAGCTTGTCACCAGGCTATGATAACTCACTGTCTCCAGAACAGCATTGTACATGATTTTGTGCTGCATGGATGGAGGGGTCCCTCACTGAGTTGGAAATCTCTCTTGAGATGCCACTGTAAAGTGGCAGAATATTGTTGACCTCTGTAATTTGCTTTCATGCACCCAAGGCATAATCCCTTTCTGAAGGAGATGAGCTGAAAGTGCTGGGCTTGCTGAAGTGTCTGCAGCATGCTGCAGGAGGTTTTCAGCCTGACTCCTTGCTCTGGAGGAGGGGGAGCTGCAGGAGTTTCTTTCAAGAAAGTTAGTGGCTGCATACTACACTGCTGAGGAGGTTGCACAGGGGTCTGAGAGTCACTTAAATTCCAAGAATTACTATACCCTGTGTTCATCTAGCTGGAAGGCGCTTTTAGATTGTGTCACAGTCACATTTTAGTTTATAGTCCCTTGGTTTTCCTCATGTTACTGTGCTTTTTTTTGTTGCACAGTTTAGTTTGGTTCCTGCAAGCTAAATGCCAACAAGGTGGATTTCAGAGAAAAGTGAGGTTCTCCACTTCTGAGGTGCATTTAATGTGGCACATTCCCTAATGCCGCCATAAGCATTTGGACCCAGCCAACATTCGACTGGGTGACACAAACCTGTGTGCAGTGAAGACGTTCAGACCAGGAGATCATACTAAATCTGGACCGAAATGAAAACTTTCAACCACATAGCACGATGTAGGGCTACAGCATCAACTGCTTTGATCTACTGATTTACTCTCACCATGCTGAATTATTTGCTAATGTAGACACAGCCTTAATCCTCCTTTTCTAATCACATATGAAGTTCACCACACACTGAAATGCAGATGAAAATACTTCCTTATGTAATGTTAATAAACCTGGTTCCGCTGTAATCAGCAAGAGTTCAGTCTTGTATTGCAGAATTTTGAGATTTTTCCACAGCAAACTGTTATTAAAAAAAATAAATCTCAAGAGTATGAAAAGTCTAGAAGTCCATGCAATTTCAGTCACCTCCTGAAAAATAATGATGGAGACCTACTTTTCCTCACCAATCATAAAACTGATTTTTTTTTGGTGGAAAATAAAATTTACCTCCTTTAATGAGTTCACTATTATCTGATGTTATTTTTCAAACTTAGGCTCATGGAAAGTCTCTGTGATATGGATGACAAATCCAACATACTGTTGGATACTTCCATACAGGTTTTTAAAGTAACACCACATGCTGTCTTTTCCTGAACAAGACAGAATTTCATATTTCCTATTGTTTTTGAAAATATGCTTATTGTTCAGTGAATTGTGAATTAAAGAGGTATTTTGAAAACCAAAAATCGCATCAGTACTCCTGGAGAACAGCTCACATTAAATATCGCTCTGGTGATAGGTACTGGTGAGTACCTTTCCAGCAATGCCTGGGAAAGGGGGGAGAAAATGCCAGTTTATTTATGCCTTGTTTCACATAAGTGTTTCATACCTTTTGGGATTGATTCCATAGAAAGAACCCATGTCTCTGAGCACATAGAACTTTGGTCCAAAGTATCCAAAACAGAAGATATTATGAACTGCAAAAAGAAAATTTCCCATCAATTTCCATGGAAGGGTGAGATTAGGCACTTGCACAGCCTTCAGTTAATGGGATCCATCTTGTAAATCATTTGGTGATCCAAGTAAACATGACAGTGGTGAAACAACATCAATATCTGAAAACTTAGTTCTAGCCAGGATTCCACTACACATGTGAATATCTTTGTTATCTTCTTTTAATGCTAAAAATTACATTTATAAGCTATCAGGTGAAACTGGCAAAAATAAAATTTACTGTGTTTCTACCTCAGAAAAAGATTCTATTTTTTTTTTATTAGATAGAATTTGCTTTTTACTCTTTGTCCACATAGACATTTTGTGTGTCAGGATAAACAGAACAATATTACAGACTGTCCCTAAGCTTATGAGCTGTTTCTTCAGCGGCAGATGGGAAAAAGCAAAGCTGAAGTAGTTAATGTGCATTTCTGTTAAGCAACAAAACCAGAACAAATATTTAATTAGTTACTTCCTTAAGTATTCTCCTATATGGAGATGTGCATATGTACACTTCAATATGAAACAGTAGAACTCTTTTTCCTTAATTCAGAGAAAAACAATCTTCCTGAAACACTGTCTGATTTCAAATTTTATGTCTTTTCCAATCTAAACAATATTTGGAAAATGTTCAGTTGTACAAATTAACACCATCAAGATTTTTTTTTAAACCAAAGGTCTAATTTTAATGGTAATATTTCACCTATAAAAAGTGAGGATAACAAGTTTGTATTCATACAAAGGTGTTAATTAATGAAAGACAAACCTTTGCCAGTTATTGACACATTCCTCTGTAATCCTGTTATGTGGAACATTCTAATGAAGTCATAGTTTATTACTAATGATCTAGCTTTGTTTTAAAAAAAAAAAAACTGTGAGGGTAAGGTGGGGTTGAAATAATTTATTTGCTTTGGTGTATTTTTTATCACAGCAGGTAAAAATGCTGCATTTTGACTGCCACATTGTATGCAGGATGAGGGGGTATGACCTCAGAAGCAGCAACGGAGAACTTGCTCTTTCAGACTTCAGCACACACTGCTGTGAACCAGCACTTTGGCCATATTATCCGCCGCACCACAAAGCTGTCCGCTAATTATCTCTGAATACGAATTTTATTGAACCTTAATTTTCAGTAATGGGGCCTGATAGTTTGAGTAGAAAGACAAAAGAAGGGTCCCTTTGTTTTTCCCTCACAATAACCTTCTAGTGCCGGAGCTATGGCAGAACTCATTAAGCTTGAACAATGAGTTGAAATATGATCGTGTTATTTTTGTTCCTGCCCCCAAACTAGGCTGGTCCTGTCAGCCAGCCTGTCCATCTGTCTAACGATATGAGAAGAGACATCAATTTTGTAGTGGACACTAAAACACATTCTCAAACTCCTACTGAATCACTGGGAACATGAATCTGAGCTGAAATTTAATTCTTTTGTACATGTTTGGCAAGACCTCATGGCAAGTATAGCAGCAATTCGGATGCTATAGAGTGGAGATTTGAAACCCCTGATTAAGCTAGGTTAGATGAAAGCTGATTTGTGTTTGAGGTGCACTGTAGGAATAGATTCACACGAGCTAGAAATAGTGTTATTCATCCACTGTGAGTTATAAGAAACTAACAAAAAAAAATAGTATGTGAAGCTAATTTGTGAAAGGACTGTTGGGTTCTGCTCAACTGAGGGCTGGTAAAAGTTTTTGTACTGTCTTCAAAATTCGACCACCACAAGGCATCTTCCACCAAACTCTTAAAAAAGGTCTTAAAACTTTATTTCCTTTGAATTTAGGATTTTGCTCTAGTTTTTCAGTCTCCACTGAGCAGGCCTGAGCAGTTGTAGTTCATATAGTAAGATACTTCAGGATATACACAATGCAGTTAAAATCAATGAATTGCTCAAAACATAAATGACCTATTATATTGGAATGGAGTTTTTGTTTTTGTGTAAAAAATGTACTTTCTTCCAGGATTGTCTTCTTAAGTCGTTGTAATGGCAGTTTGGATTGCTCATAATCAGTTCTGTCCGTCCTGAGCAGTGCTAATTGTCTATGAGAACCTTCAACAAGTTTTTGGAAGATATTTTCCTCTCAAGATCTTAAGTATCTCCTCTGTCCAAAATATTGCTTCAGACGTATTTCACATAGTTCTTTGGGTGATATATTTGTGGAAAATTTACATTAAAAATTAGTGATCAATACCTGTTCTAGCCAAGAAAAATTCTCTTGTGTACCAGGCAAATCTCACATAGCCTAGTGTTTAATTTTCTCTTAATTTTTGTAGAACATGCCCCAGCCAAGCAGAATATCAAAAGTTCTAGAATTCTTTTCCTTTATATTCAGCCTAAATTTTCTTTCTGCTAGGTGCTATTCAATTATTCCTAAGTTAAGGTCACCAATATAAAAACAGCTTGTATGTACAAACTGACTAAAGAATAAATTTCTAAACAAAATAATATAAAGGCAACCCCCTCCCCAATCTCTGTGCCCTCACAGGGAATTGACACACATGAGACACATAAAATCATGTCTAGCTAGGATTGGGAGTCTGATGAAGAAGTTGCAGTTTTGGAGATTGGAGAAACAGGATATTGTTTCAGAGGGATTATAAATATATAGAGATTTATACTATTATATGTCTATGCATGGGAATCCATATCCACAAGCTTGCACATACACATATATACTTATATGAAGACTCCAAACCACAAACTCATTTCATTTTGACTTAACCTACTCCATGAATTTTTACATTCCATATCAAAACAAATTATCTATTCTGTTAATAACATTGCTGTTTTTTATTATATTGAGTATTTAAAGGCTGAAATGATGAGTAGCTTTACACTAACTCCATTTATAAAACTGAACATCTGGTTAACACAATGTGACTGTAAGGATTTTGATTTTCAGTGTATGAAAAGGTGCTTACTCTTCAAGCATTGTGTACTAGAAGAGTCTGCATTTGATTGTAAAATAAATCAAAATAAAATCAGGACAGGAAAATATTTATTAACAGACAGTAACTGAGTGCCCTTTAATGATACAATTTTCAAACTTTTTACATCATCTAAAAAGTCCTATTCTTCTGTCATTTTCACATTTGTCAGTCAGTAGTAATTACACTGAGATCAGTGGAGAGACCAGTATTGAAACTGGCATAAGAAGACAAACATTGGGAACATAAAACTTCTAAATATAGCATTTGGTTAAACATTCAAGCTAGTTTTGGGGAATTTTGAAGATTTTTAATGATCTTGCATTTTACTTCACTAATCCAGAAATCTCTCCTTGGTCTTTGAACTGAATGCCAATTTCATTCAGGTGACTGTACTTCTCCTATTAATTTTATCTTTCTTTTAATTTTGACACAGTAAGTAAGCCATATGGGAAAATGTCAGCCTGGTATTTGAGAAAGAGTGAATTAAAAAGTAGCCTTGATCTCTGACAAATGTGCACTGAGGAAATTAAACCGAACAATACAAATCATATTTATCATGGCTCATTTAAAAGATTTTATTTGTGCTTCATTTTTCATCTAAATAAAGAAGTGAGTGGAGAGTGTGTGTGCACCTGTACATCTGCTCTCGGAGCTGGGCATGTGACCCTGTTTGCCTGCTAAACCCAGCAGGAATGGTGCCCCTGACAGCTTATACCAGCAATGTAATCTGTTTGCTGGAACAGGCTCTGGTCTTCCAGTGGGAATCCCTGGATGCAACTGGGAGAATGAGACAGCAGAGGAAGGTACTGTATATTCAAATAGGTGTATAGTAGATACCGTGTGTTCCTTTCCAACAACTGCTACATTGCTGCATTAAAGTTCAAATTCCAAGCATTCAAGGATGTAAATATATTAAACAATGCATCTATTTGTGCAAAGCATTCTTTATGAGGGACATCCATGTGCTTTTAATCAGTTTCATGCTGAGCGAAAGAAAATTGTAAACTAGTCATTAAAAGAAGGTTTGGTGAAAGTTATTTTTCCTCTATCTTCTGCATCCTAATTCAATGCTTCCCCTTGCTTTCAGTGATAATATAAGTAATCTTCTAGCAACATTCATGAGGAAAGTTTGATGTGGATTTACACTAGTGGAGCTACATTACAATGGGTAGATTTAAGGTATTATAAAATGAATTTTTGGATTTGTTACAGAGGTATGAAACCCCTAAGACACAGACAGATAGGACTTCCAACATATGGCAGCCACTCTTATTATAAAACAAAACAGTGTTAAGTCAAAGTACCTGATTACAATTCACTAGTGCTATGTAGCTCTGATAGCAGGCTTATATTTAATGCCATAGAAACAATATAATTTATTTTTCTGTCTTTCCTTATCCCTTCGTTATTAGGTTTGTAGGCTTTGAAACTTTAAGCAAAAGGACAAAATATAAATTATAGAAAACATCAAAGTATAGTGAAATCAAATGACATTCCATACCATCCTTACAGAAAAATCTAACACATTTCTTATGTGCAGTTTGGTCGAATTGCTGTCACTACAGAGCTTTAGTATTATAATTAGTAATCTTTCGGGAGCTACAGTAGCACACTTATAATGTCAAAAATATTTAATTGAATGCAATAGTTAACCTGGCAGTGTAAAAATTCATTTGATAATGATTTAAGGTGACCAAGATTTTAACCTATTATCAGAGGGATCATTAGGAAAAAAACATAGCTATATAATTTTACTCCATGCTACTTCTATAGCTAAGTCTGTTCATAGATTCTGTTCCTAAATTGCCTACTTCAAGATGTAGATTCTTGAGCTAGAGCATCTAAAACAACACGTACTCACATCTACACAGTCACTACTACATACAATTTTTTGGTGAACATTTTATCATCTAAAGCATGTAAATTGAGAAAAATAGGATTGTGATGGACATGTCAAAAGAAAAATCACTAAGCCCTGTAGCCTAATAAACAAAATTCCGTTTGTGAAATTAATTGACTGACAAGCGCTTCCTAACAAATAAATGCACATTAGATTCAGATGCATACTGGAGTATCAAATAACCAGATAATTTATCACCAGTCAAATTTAAAACCACATTTTCTTGTCTTGGTCTATGGTTCCCATGCACTACTATCTTATTAACAAGACTTTAATTCTCATACTGACACACAAAAGTGTTGTACTCTAATGAACTGTCTGCTCCTTGCAGAAATCTGGTGGTAATGTAGGATGTTAGTTACAATAATGATAATCTTTAGTATTTTTAGCCTGTCAGAGCCCGCACAGCCAACAACAACCAGTCTTTTACTAAAACTCTACCTCATCAAACTAACTTAATTAGCAATTCAACTCCTTATTTTTGTTTTGGATTCCCCTCTGGCTACTAATTAAAGCTTAATCGAAACTGCTGAACTGAGGTTGTAAAGAATTCATTAATATTAAAATTAGCCCCAACAATTTTTTTGGGCTGGTGCAATTTGTATTTGTTACTGTCAGGGCTTGAAATTCAGTTGAATTGTTAAGAAAGCTGTACCAGAAATTTGCTGTATATTCATATTATAAGCAGAACAAATACGATGAATTCCAATAGTTGAACAAGTAATTCATGTTTTGACCATGCACTGTTCACATTACTTGTGTCACTGTTTAATACCCACAGACAAAATATATTTTCAGATCATTTTCCAAAGTCATCCACATTTCTTTATCCTCCTAAGTGCTTTCATATTTTGGATAAAAGGGAATAAAAGGCTCTGAAAAAAAAAAGCAAAGATTGATTTTATGTATTATCTTGACAAGATTAATATGTTTGAAAAATGAACAGATTTACCACTTCACTTTGATTTTTCCACTTTTCTTAACATCAAAGATTACTCCAGCTGCAATAATGGTCATTCTGAAAACTAAGATCAACTGAACTACGAGCTTCTGTAAAGGACATGTTTTTTGCTGGTAATATATATCTCATTGAATTATTTTTTTTTAATAAGAGTGTAATACTTTATGTTTTAAATTAAAATCTCTGCTCTAGAAATTATTTAAATGCATTCTTTTCTGAACTCAGTTTATTCTTTGCAATGAGTTTAAATGTATTTTTAATTAAATTTCTTAGCTTACAATAAGAAATTAACTTATATTTGAGTATTAAGTACTCTCAACAATATGAGTGAAATATTCTTGTGTTTGTTTTTTGTAAATTTCATAAAAATGTAAATAAGAAAGGCAGTCTTTTTATAGCAGATAAAAACGATTTTCATAATTCAACTTCACTTTTCACTTTAACTTTTATGCTTTAATATTTTTATCGGAACATGTATATTTATTTTACCCTACAGGAAATTTTTTCAAGAATGTTTATAGGAAACAAACTTGTTAGGACTAAAATATACAGCAACTAATACTATTTAACATATTTTATTAAATATAAACATTAAGATTATTTATATAATGCAAAACTTTACAAAAATATACATGAAAAATTACATATGCATCTAGGTTTCATTTAAATAACATTTATGACAAAACAATCATGCACATATTTAAAAATCAACATATGTCCATTTTTTACTCACTGACTAAATCAACAATGGCATACAAGGCACACAATTTAAAATCTTGGTGACAATTTCCATGAAGTTATTCAAATACAATTTGACTTCTGACAAGAGGATGTAATTTATAAAACAGAACATGCCTATCAGTGGAACCTAAATTTGCATAATGAGGATACTTTCATTTCTGCAAGCACAGTTTTTGACATCCCAACTTGGAGCGCTGGAAGAATCTGGTGAAAAATGTCAATATACATAAGCAGAAAAATGATTAATAAAATACTCGTAACATTTATCTGATTTGAGTAAACAAAATAAATTTTGCTTGCAAAAAGTAATCATTTTGAAAACTATAATAATGTGTTTCCTAAATGTGTAGAAGTCTAGCACTGCCTTTAGCTGCAATCAGCCTTGTAAACTAAGGGAGGTGTTCTGAGTTTATCATTAGCTGATAAAAACACTGTTCTGACATTAATGTTATGCATTTTTTAATCAGTGTTTTGATTTAATTCTCTGTTGCATTTCCTATAAATATACTGAAGTAGTAACAGATGAGTGGAAAGAAAAAAAAGCCTTTCTTTAGTTGTTAAACTTGAAATTGCTTGTTAACTTGGTCAGCTGAATAAGACCATTCATCATTCTTGAACTGGAGAAAAAATAGTTCTTTGCCCTCCACAGATTTTTTTGAGTCGTTATTTCAGGTAAGCATATGCTCAGAGTTTAAACTCAAGAAATTCTGGAATAAATTTGCTTTAATTCAGCATCTCTTACTCACCCTACCAAAAAGAATAGTATTAGATGACAATCAAAACCAAGTTACCTTTATGTTTCAAAGCCAGAACTCAAGCACACTGCAACATATCTGTTACAGGTTTGCTTAAGAAAATCTGGACTGTCAAGAGACAGCATCAGAATAACAACCTTAAGGAACAAAAAACTGACAAAAAAAATTTAAAAAATTATACTGGAAATTACAGCTTTGCTTTATACAGATTATTAATAGCATCATCTAGAATTAAAACTAAGGACACTCTAGTTTATTTTTCATTAATCTTGATGCTTATTTATAGCTTCCTAATTCCCTAAATTATGAAATTATGCCTGGCTTTCTTTTGTTTCTTCTGAGCTTCATTTTATGGTCTCTCTGATATTACTATTGAACTGTAAATATTCCAAGGGGAATTGCTTCAAAACCAGCTATTTCACTTAAAATAATGTAAAACTTGTATATAAAATATATGTACAGACTCTGAGGCAGAGAAACATTTTTGCTGGCCTTCATTGCCATAAAATTTAAGAACACACAATAAGAACAGAAGAATAGGGAAAAAGATTAAATGCAAAAGAAAGCAAGGAGACAAATCTCAGTGCAAAGTATCCCTTTAATTCTAAATCACACTTGTTTGTATTCAAATTAAAGAACTAGATCATGGCTTTGAAAACAAATTGTTCATCATAGGCTTTATTTAGGCTGATACTTCCCACATACATAAACCATTTATTAAAGTGAAAGAAGAGCATGTCATCCTTATTCATTTGAGACACCAGCCTGACAAATAAATACCTTTATCAGGTGATTGATAAATATGGCTATAAACCTAGCACTTTTGCAATTAAATATGCTCTAAATAATATTTTTTATTGCAAAACATATTGAAAATGTTGCCTGGTATAGTTCCAAGCAGAACCTGAAGGTGACTGTGACTGCCAACTACAAAAAACTTGATGCAGAGAAAATAAAAATAAAAATTATGCAAATTCTGTCAAATACCATGAAACTAAAATAATAAATATAATCATGGAGCAAGATCACTGGCAGCATATTGAAGCAAATAGTAATTTCTTCTTAGCTGTTCGCATCATTATAATTTTGAGATAAATAGGTCCTTTATAAACTTTTTCAACTAAGAAACTTCCCCACTTCTCTTTAAAAATTCCTTTTTATTATCAGTGTGGATTCATAGGAAAGAAAGAAGTAGCTTGCTGTTCAAACAGCTGAAAGGGGAAAAAAATGGGTTGTTTCAACACTGCTTTTGCATCTTTAATTTCTTTCAATGCTCTGTACATCGTGGATATGTCATCTGAACAGACATCTCATTTTCAATTGCTAAGTTTCAGGTACAGTAGGAACAAGCACAGTGGCTTGATGCGTGAGAGCATTTGAACAGTTGGGATGGGAGCTTGCTGCAGCCTGCTGTGATGCCTGCACATCCACGGTGAATGGGATTGGCTAAAGCTGAGCTCTTCAGTCCTCTCCCTCTCTGGGGCAGTATATGTTTATCCTATGTTCACTATACAAACTCCTTTTACAAATAAATACACCGAATTCTGTGTTGTATGTGTCTAAAAATCACTTATGCTATGAAATACTGATTTTTAGAAATTAATATATTACTCAGATATGAATACTTTTGGTTCTGAATTTTCCCAATATGGAATGATCACAAATGGAGCTCTGCAGCAGCAGGTCACTTGCAAAAACTAAATCCAAGCAGCCTTTCCCTTCCCCAGTTTTTAACAAGGATCACCCTCACTCCCACAGCTTACTCTACCCTCAGAAGTGGAATCAGACATAAATGCATATTGCTTTTAGTATAATTTTTGCAACAGAAAAAGTTTCCAATATGTTGGCATATGTCTCAGAGATATTCACATTTGGGAAGGCTGGGAAAGACCTACAGATTTTTCACTGAAAATGAAGCTCACAAACATTTTAAAATACACTCTTGTCACATGGCAGCTGGTAAATTCAGCAGAATAGGAGGGGACAGCCATGTTCCAGAACATAAACCTTCTTCAAAACCATGAGAGAACACAGAGTCTGTGCTTGGACTGGAGGGAAATCTGTGCTCCCTCTAATCCCTTACTGACTCGGCCTGTTCTCTTCAAAAACCCACAAATACCAAACTGAGGCAAAACTTGGTCACTTATAAAACTGGACAGAGACTATACCTCTGCATTCTTGGGAAATATTCAGATATTGCTGTTCAAGAAGAGTTGGGATGGAACTCTTTAAGAAATAGCTAATAGAAAGGCAAATCAGAAAAAGTGATTTTTGCCAAAGAGTGGGAACAAATGAGTGACAGCAAAAATAACTAGATGTTTGGATTAGTATACCCATATAATTATTATTTTATTAAATATAGCTGAACATGATGATTTTCAGTCCCATAGTTTAGATTTTTGCTGGTTTAAGTAATTGTTGCTGCTATTGTTTAAACATTCATTGAAATAATAAGGCAAACATTTCTGTTTCCAATTCTGGTATTTTCTATGTTCACAAACCTCTTACTAAATGCTCAGAATGGCATCTCTTCATAATACTAAGTGATTCTGCTTCAAGCATTCATTGTCCTACCAGCTGAAGGGTTAGCAATGAGTAAGTCCACTATGTTCTGAGTGAACTGAATTACATTTTAAAATAATTCCTGGTTTGAATAGTTTTATAGTTTCTATACTTGTGCCTTGAAATAAATAGCACTCGCCCCCCCACCACACCCTCCTGAAGTGCATATATGCCACTGCTTTTTGTTAAGAAAATCAGTGTTAAGTGTTGTATTTGACACTGGAGAGTATTTTCAAAAATACAGGGATGGAGTCATCTATAAAGCTATCTTCACTGATGACAGCAATTTTGTTCATGCACCACAAACACATTAGAGTATTTTGAAAAAAAAGATAGACCTCTTGATTTAAATCCTAGATTACCGGACTGTGTTTGACTGCCTGGAAGAGTAGTGGTGGGAAGGAAAGCAATGCACAGCCAGGATTAATGAACCACAGGGATCTGCCTCTCCCGTTCCCTCCCTAGCTCCATCTTCCGTGAGTGCGTTCGCACAAGTCGCGTGGCGACCCTCGCGAGTCCCCGGCTGGAGGACAATCATCGATGGATTCCCTCCTCCGCAGGTCCTTCAGACACCGTGGCTGGGATGCCTTACCACGCTCTCATAAATATCACCTACACCTATGCACTCACATTTCGAGGGTATTGGAACACTACCTCCATTCACACAGGTTTCAGTTTTTAATGTGGAAGCCAAATGCACACATTTTGGAGGTAAATTATGCAGAAAAATACTTTACATTTCTGCTGAGGCAAATGATTTTTAAGTAGGTCTCATAATTACTTCGGGTGGAAAATGTGTTTTTTCTCTTTGGTCTATTCACTTGCGGTTCATATGAGGAAGGATTATATTACTATCATTACACAAACACTTAAATGGGTCCATTGATTTGTTTAGAAATGAGGTATCAATGACAGTTAATTATTCAATAACTGATCATTAATTTTGGGCAAATGATCAGAGACCCCTAGGTCCTTCTAATTTTGCTTGGCTCAAAGGAGTAAATGAAGTCTGTTTGTTAAAAGCACACAGCAGACTACTAAGCATTCATTTTCATTCTGCTACAGTAAAGTAGGGTTTTAAACAGATTCATGAAATGTTTTAATACTACTCAAGCAAACCTATCAATAGAAGAAAAGTTAAACACACAGTCAAGGGGATTATTATCTAGCTGTCTATATCTTTCATCTAATCTGACACTTTGCTATGTGGTTTTTTTTTGTGGAAAACAATTTTTTGCTTACTTAAATGGCCTCTTTTTAATTAATCCTTCTCTCTTTTCTTTGCATTTTAAGCTATCCTAAAGATCAAGGATTGTTCATACCTACTGGGCTACAGCAATACTGGATGATGTTCAAAAAACATTGCTTATATAATGAGGGTATCATCAGTTCTTACGTTTCTAATTAAAGTTCATTCTAAGTGTGCTTTCCAATAGCTGTGTCATTACTCTAACGATTAATAAGCAACACAATATTTTCTCTCACTTCAACTGCATGGGATTGAGTACTAAAATTTCCAAAGAATAAATTCGAGAGTAATTAAGGTTACAAAACAGAGTGAATGTCAAGCTGAAACTCTTTTCATTAACTCAATGCTCATTTCTGCCAAGGTCTGCAGCACATATTTGATTCTGTAACATCGGTGTGCTGAGATCATTCCGATATCATAATAGAGCACATTTAAAATAAGCAATTGAAAACTTGCAGCCTTAGCCCTGGATTTATTTGCTTTTCCCGGCTAGATGGACAAAAAATAGCCTGGGTGGAGATCTGGTTTCCATTCACTTCAGTGGAGTTAATACCGTGTTTGGCGAGTGCAAGGAGAAATCATGGAGATGGAAGCGTGCTGCAAGAAGCTGCACAGCTGCACATGTCACTTCTGCATGGGCCACAGACTTATTCAGAAGGTATTAGTAATTACAGTTCCTGTGAAACACAATATGCAAGTCGGTTTTCAAGAAATAGTGTGACAGACGATAAACTTCTCTATCATGTGCAATATTTATTTTGAGAAATGTTGCATAAAACTTATTTGAGTAACAGAAGGACTGGGATAATTCCCATGTGCAAAACCAGAGTAGGAGCAAACCCATAGGACGTGTACCATGTCTGTCCTTCACAGTGCAAAACAGACTGGAAAATATAGTCTCATTAAAGGGGTGACACTGTTCTGGTAAAAAAACCCCACCACAGCTCAAAATTGCAGCTGTGTCACTTCAGTGAGAGTGTTACTTTTCTGATCACCAGAGGTCAGTGTCACCACAGGCTGCAGCACAGAGAGGGTGGGAGATGCTGCTTATAAAAGATGAAAACAAGCTTGCCTGATCCCTCCAGAGTTTGCCTGTGCTCTAACACCAAGTATAACAGATTCACAAGCCTCTCTCGTCTTTGTGAGATGGAGGGTAGATGAGTGGGGGGAGCACGGAGAAGAGAAAAGGACAAGGGAAGAAAGAATTGGAGAGCTGTAAGGAAATGGGAGCAGGAAGAAAATCACAACTTGGCCAGCTGCTTTGTGACCATAAAAGATACTGCCTTCAGATTCTCAAGTAGACAAGTCCCACCTGTGTTAAGGCATGTACCTAGCAATATAAATTATTGCCAACATCAAATGCTGAGAAATTATGAGGCTGGCTCACAATGTTTAAATAATTAAAAAATACTGTTTTATTTTCCTTTGTCAATAGAATTGGGCTTTTTTTTTTCTTTTTGCCATATTCTCAAGCTTTGCTCCACTAACATAACACCTGAGAATGTGTGTATGTGTGAGTCCGTATGCATGTAATTTTAAAGACATGTGAAATCTTCAGGTTGTGTAGTTTGCCTCCAGGGGCTGCAGTTTAAGAAAAACACAAGATGTGGAATAAAACTGTGGGAGCTGGGAAGACTGCTTCCCCAGTTGCTCACTCTCCTTTGACAAATGCTCCTACAGCTGTGGCCTTTGTGTATGGGTCAGAGGTGATGGATAAGGGTGTGTGGGCTGCTGTTGCTCCCTCACCTTGGTATGTCACCAGACCCTGACTCACTGAGTGCATGAACGGTGCAGTCCTCCACCCTCATGTACCACCCATTCTGCTCATGTGTTGGGCTGTGAGTGGGCATGCAGGACACAGCAAAAGCTCTGGTAGGCAGTAATCATTCAAGAGCAGAAGGCAGAGTAGGGAGACTCACTTAGCTTTCTTGGGGCAACTTGAGGTGCATGAACGGGTTTAACAAAAAGTGCTTTCTACTGTTTTGTTCATACTGGAAGTTTTGGAGGTTAATCTCCTACTAGTGCTAAAGCAAGTTGCAGTAATTTTAATGCTGGTACAGAGAAAACCTGGGGTTAGATGCCCTGTAGTTTGTAGGATTTTTGTTTGACAATTGTTTGACAGTGGCAGAATATTTCATTACGAAAGAAGCTGTGGGTTGTAACCACAGCTAGAGTTTTTTCCTGCTGGATCACAGTGTCTGGCTTTTGCAGTCCACCGAAACTCTTGTATTTGCCATGCTGGGGTTCAAACATCAATCCAACCACAGAGCTCAGAAGTAGTGGTGCAACTGCTGTGAAAGAAACAAGTCTAAACTTCCTCTGTACAATGCTGTGTTTTAGCAGGAATACCTTCTATTTCTGAATGTATTAATGGCCAGATTTGGAAAAGAACATACTTTAAAATAACAGGTCTGGAGAATAATTTCTTGAGTAACCTGAGATATTTTTTTTACAATCAAAGAACACAGACTGCCTCTCATATGGAAGGCATTTACCTGCTACCTGGCAGACCATAAGTACTTATCCAACCATATCAGCTGCTCTCAATTCACTCCAGGGTAAAGTCCTCTTCAATACTGCTCCAGAAAAATGATACTGCTTATCAAAAAGAATTATCTAGATAATGTCATGACAGATACATGACAAACTTGCTCTCTCTACACAAGTCTTAGGGCTAAGCAAATACAAATTGGGGCTCTTTCCCAAGGCAAAATGCAAGTTGATTTTTGCACAACCCAACAAAAGAAAAGTAGGACAGTTTTGTACACTCGACTTGAAAGTAGCACAGGGTAAAAGTCCAAAAGCAAGCAGACTTTAATGAACACTTCATATTACTAAAGTCTATAAATACCAGGCAGTTTGCTATATTTATTACAATACACTTTCATGTGATGGAGAGTTGGGATTTGAATGATATTTACTTGGTCTCAGCATAGTGCTGTGATCTCTCTCAGCAACTTCACTCATCCACCATGAGCATGCTCTCACAGGTTGCACTGCAAAGGGCAGAACAAGTGTATACTCCTACTTACAGTCTCACTATCTGAGATCCATCATCAGGCTAAAGATCATGGCATCAGAATCTTGACAAGTTCACACAGCTGCACTGAATTAATGACATAATTTTTTAATAACAACTGAAAAAAAATATAAATCTAAGGCAAGAATTGAGTAAATTTGCATATTTTCAACAGTTTGTTTTCCCCTAAACATTTCAGAATATTTTACCATACATTTTTTTTTGTGGCAATCAGTCCCTTTTCTTCCCCCTCAGAAATATACTTCACCTTTCCAAAATGCAGACATATCTCAGATCAAGGCATTCCGCAAGTCTAGAAAAAGTTAAGACACAGCTGGGAAGAAGCACTTCCTTAAAAATGTAACATAGCAAAAGTACTTTGACCCCTAAGTTTAATGTATCTTCTATAATTCTCAGTGCTTTGTATAGTTTAGCCTGGTCTTAAAGTATTAACTCAGAAACACTCTCCAGCCATATTTAATGATGGTTAGGGAACAACACAGTTTACTAATTGTAAAGTAATAATAACAATAATAATAATAGCCCATGTCAGTATGGGAGCTGGTGGGGATGAGTACATTTAATAAGTCTGATGGAAAGCATGAAATTTAATTAATGCTCTTTGGCAAACTTCCGAGTTGTGTCAAGACATGGCAGAAGCCCACTTATGGGTTAACCCTGTGAGGGCTGCTGAGTCTCGGTATCAGGCAGATGAAAAACTTTCTGTGCCGCTTAAACTGCTGACCACTCACACACTTCCTGTACTTTTTGCATCTCACAGGGGTAACAGAGACACCACAACACTGCAGGTAGCAGATGCAATGAAAATTTTCCTCAGAAGATGATTGTGTGTAAAAAAAAAAGGAGACGTGTTGCAAAAATATGCACCTCTGTTTTGCAGGCTTGGGATAACAACACATTGCACCCTGTAATGATCTCTGAATGTTGAGGCATACTTTCAGCTCTGCAGAGACAAAAAGGCAGCAGTGAAGGCAGTAGCTATGCAAGGAAATCCCTTGGCATATCCACCAATGTTTATAGGTGCCTGAACTTGTTTGGGATGTATGAAATGTGGAAGAAGGCAGGCAGGATATTCATACTGCTTAGCTGCAGGGACTTAACACACACATTCAGAACTGCAAATTTCCTTCAGTTTCCATATTTCAGTGAAGAGAAATAGGTTCTGCAAGGAACTGCGCTTAGGGAATCAACTTCTCTCTCTGGATAAACAAAAAGTATGGGAATGCTCCAACTCAGATACTTAATTATCCTATCCTTCTCAAGTTAGACATCTAGTGAGCTGCATGGAGCTTCCTCTCAGACCATCTTGGATGCCGCCTCCTGCTGAATGCTCAGGATGATGCCAGCCAGGGTTGCCTGCTAGTGCTGTAGAGAAGAAGATATATCTGAGGAAGAGGTGACTTGAAATCATCCAGAGGTTTTTGAGGTTCTAGGTGACATGTGGTTGAGTAGGACATCTGGAGGACTTTTAAGTCCCAGGTGGTTTAATCACAAACAGGGGAGATAAATGCTGGGTGAAATTAGATGATTAAAACAGAAGAGAAAAAAAAAAAAAAGGTTTTTGTAAGGAAATAGCTTGGCAAGACTTTGTTGATGTGTCCAAGGTTAAACAAGGAGGTTGGCTTCAGGTTCAGGTTTTTCTTGCTGTCAAGTGATGCACATCCACAGCGTGCCAAAGAAGGATGAAGCAAAAGAGACTTCCGTGTTATTGAAACCCCAGTTTCACTCCGCTTGCTCCTGCTCTGAGACCTTGTCATTTTCACCCCATCTAAACTGCAGAGCTGTGCAGTGCATCCTGAACTTCTGTTGCCTCACATCATGGTCTTCCTCTGCTGGGAGGACAGCAACTGTGGTCGCAGACCTTACCTGCAGAGGCACGTGGGTGTTCAGAGGCGAAGGACAGGAAAGCGGAAGGTGTTTGTAGGGGAACAATGCAACACAGAAGCAGAGAGCTGAGGTGTTTTCTGCTGGGACTATTGACAGTTGGACAACCTTTAGAAAAATTGAAAGGCAGCCCTAGTGATCTGCAAGTAATTTTTAAAGGTGTAAACCCAAAATTTTCCTAGTTCCTGCAAGGCCTGGATTTCTCTAGCTACACATTTTGTTATAACCACTGAACAACTAAATGTGGCTCCATCTCCTTGCCAGTTTAATCTGTTCTGTAAATCCATGCTTATTTCTGCTGTCTGGTATGATTGCTAAAATGTATATAAAATAGATGGATGGATACTAAAACAACTGGTATATATACTAAAAATCTCTACGTTTCCCATTCCATAAATTTGATGAGTTTGTTCTGGGCATGCAGCTGATAGCACTATGGACCGCATCTGTAGCAGTGCCTGTGACGATACACGGAGAGAAGAGCACTTATTCACACAAAGGCCCATCACTTTAGCTCTCACAGGAAGGCAGATAAAGCGCTTGTAGATCAGATTCTTCTTGTCTTTTTCTAAGTCCTGTCCTTAAGAGCCTGGGACTGTCACAGCCAGTTCAGAAAGTACTTGCAAATAGCACAACTTCATACCATTTGAAGCTGTGTTCTTCTACATATTTCAAATTATAAATTACTAAGATCTTGTTTTTTAGTTCAGAGCAAGATACTGTAATATATGTGGTGTACATTAATTTACATGCAAGTTCCTTTACTTTTAAAAGACCACCAGGGAGACTTGCTGGCAATTTTCTATAGAGAAGGAAGTGGAAATGGATGTGGATTGTTAATACCAGAATATTACCTACCATCTGGATAGGCTTAACACATGATAAACTGTGAGGTTTGGACATAGGGTTGTGGTACTTGAGGAGATTGCTTAAAAGCCTGTCTACATTGTCCTGGCCTGACTCTCATCCTGTGGAGGCTTAGCCTTTTTCTTTTTACAAGGTGAACACAGAATAACAATTGAGAGATGTAGCAGCCTCAAATTTAGAATCATAAACTAGAAATAAGAGTGTGTTTAGAGATGTTCTACCCACTTTTTTTTTTTTTTTTTTTAAATTCATCCCTTGGTATTAAATTACAAAGCTCAGAGATCCATAGATTATGAAACCAAAGATAATAACTGTATTAAACCATTTTTTAACTTTCCATTTAACAAATACCAAAAGCCTTTTAAACTCCTTGGTTTAGCTCCAAATCTCAGTTTCTCTTGGAGCTACATAATTTATTAAAAATAGCTAGACTTGTTTTAATATTTTTTTCTGATGAGAAATCTATAAAATGTGTTAACATTTTGTTTGGAACTTAATTACTGTCACTGATAGAAATTGTAACTTGTTACTTCAATTTATGACTGCAGTAGGGTTGTTATAGTTATGAGGGCCAGAGGGTATAAAAAAGCAGACTTCATAAGGCCCAGCAGTATTTTTTATAAGACAGATTGACACAGATGAGAAAAAAAAGGAGATTTAGCTCTTCTGTATCTAACAGCTCATCTGCTTTTTATCAATTATATGAATTAGATACAAAAAATAATACTTCTCTCTGAAAATGGTGCCTGACTTATGATCTATACAAGTATAATTTGTTAGGAACAGTTATTGCAAGGGCAAATTATAAAGCCCTATTTCCATTCTGACGGCTTTTCTCTGGCTTGGGAAGACCAGATATAGGATGGTGAGTTTTATGCTCTCTCTTGTCCCCTTCTCTCCTCACTGTCCTCTTGTTGTGGCTATCCTACAACACTGTGCTGCTTATATGTGAATTATCAGGAGACTGGTTCAGCTGGCATTCTCTCATCAGTCTACCCTCTTTTTATTTATCACTGCTACAGTTTCCTGACAACCCTCAAAATTTGTTAGTGATCACTTTGTCTTCAAATCATAAAGTTCTTGAGGGGTCTCTGTCACCTAGACCATATCCTTACTAGAAATCAGATGTAAGTGAACTTTCACAGACCAAACACGTTAATAAACTCTTAAAAATCTTCATTGAGAAATTGCAGCTTTTCTAGGTATCCTCTTTGTGACAATTAACTGTACTCTATTTCAGAAAGTTCTTTCAAGCACCTATTCTAAGTCTTTTCCTCTAAACTCATACAAACATTTCACAGCATGGCATTAAAAACTGATCCCTGAGGACCTGACTAGGAAAACATAATTTCTGTGAGACTTTCCTGTTTGCAATTTCAAGAAAAACTTGTAATTTTTAAGCTACTCAGGACACACCATGTTGAGGTTATTGTTGTTTTACTTCCTTAATCAAAATGTTGTGAGGTACCAAGTCAAATGCCTTACAGTACTTGTGTGAACATTACCACCTTTATCAACAAAACACATGCAATATTTGAAAGCTAAAGAGCTAAGACAGTTTCTTAATCATGTCTATTCCTTTCCAGCAGAAAATCCCAAACTTAATCTCTCCCCTGCCAAGCCCTTCCTCTAGCTCATTTGAAATATCTTTTTTTTTAGAAAACTGGGAGGGAATGAATTTTGTTTTGTGAAAGGGGGAAAAACCAAGCTGTTGCTTCCTGCTTTCTCCTCACCTCTTCCCATTGCCTACAAGAAAATAAGCTGGCTAAGTTGTACACGTACATATAATTAAAGTGAAGCCATTTTGCAAATAATTCCAATTTACAATGAAAAAGTGACATATTAGCTCGCAAATGATGTGTTTCAAAATTAGAGGTGTGCAGAGGTTAAGTTTAAGTTGATTGTTAAACATAAAATATGTCAATTAAAAAAAACCAACAACCCTACTAACTACTGTCATTTTCAGAACAAGTGAATGAGAACATCAAGTAATGAATTGAAATTAACTTGTTTCTCAGTAATCACAGTCTATCTAATTCTTATGTCTTAAACATCTGTTACTTACACATCAAAGGAAGGGTGGTTATATTGAAAGTAACTGGACAGTGTAGCTAGCTACTGGGGAGCCCTCCTTGCCAAACAGAAAATACCTTATTACACCGAAAGGAAAAAGAAACCTTGAGTTATTTTTACCTAGATATATTTTAGCCATAAATTCAGTAGTTCCATAGACAACTTGTGCTGAATCATATGCTTTGGGATAAAAGGACAGCAAAAAATTAAAATGATTATTCATTACAGTTATTTTCATGATATTCCTTATAAAGTCAGTTTCACTATACTTTCCCCCTCATAAAGTCAGTTTCACTATACTTTCCCCCTCAGTTCCTGTAACTGAAATCTGGCTGAAGTGAAGCCTCAGTTCAGTGCAATGTAATTTAATGGAAGGTTTAGCTAGGAAGAGGTAATGAACACCTGTATCAAAAGTAGTGGTTACCATAAAATGATACGTGTGTTAAATATTTACCAGATCGCAGTATTATTTTCTGCTCAAAGTTTACGGAACTACTTAGTGTCCTAGGCTTGATGATGTGATAACCCTTGGTAAATATTGATTTTTAAATGGTGACCACTGTACAAATTTATACTTGCTAATGGAGGTCCACAAAGCAAACAGTACTAATTGAGAAAAATCAAGGCACTTCTTCAGCTCGTATGTTTGACTTGACATATTGTGACAGACACGATGCAGCTCCCATGTGCTTCCCACCAAAACGAGGTATGTTCACCATACCTCTGGGCAACATGGAGACGTAAAGAATAAAATACCTGGCAATTTTTCCTTGTGTAATGTACAGCTTTGCAGAAAGCCAAATGAGGTATTAACTGTTCTCAAAACACTCATCATCCTACCTTCTCTCTTACCACATGCTATTGCTGCCTCACACTTCCTTTCATATTTTTTAGCCTTTTTATTTTTGTGTTTTCAAACTTTTTGGCAAAGCAGAGTCATTGCTAATAGTTCTAATGGCAAATATTTTCCTCAGACCATAATTCTTAGGATCTGTCTTGTCTTTCCTCACTTTAAAGACTCATTCAGAAGAGGAATTGAAGTGTAACCCTGACATCAAAGGGCTATATTGCTGGACTGCAGAAATTGAGGTATTAGTACTCACAGGGCACAGATCTCAGTGACATGGACTGAGATCTGAAGGGCTTCATGGCCACTGCACAGTGGCCTTCAAGCAACATTGGAGAGACCATCCATACACTTGCACTCTGTCAATCTGTACTTGGACTGAGTTATATTGTGTTTTATGTAGAGTGGGAAAGAATTCACTGTGCAAGTGATTTAGAGTTACTTACTGGGTGTAAATGCTTTGCCCATGTTCCAAGAATACTTAACATACTGCAGGCTGCACACTGCAAGATTCTTCATTTTAAATGCATAGAATTTAAGAGATTGTGAGATTATTGAGAGAAACTGCTTATGTATTGCTGGACCTTAAACTTCACCCATTTACCCCAGACAGAGCACCCCAATTAAGGCTGGAGCATATCTTCTGAAAAGACATCCTGACTTGAGATGAGTTGAATTTTTAAAAAAATGGAAAATCCCCAACTTTCTTGGAGAGGACTTTATCAGATTGTGCATTGCTCCCCCGGCATTTCAAGTATGGTGAAAGTCAACATGCAAAAATTGTTTTCTGCCAGGTTGTAGAGAAGAAGCAAATCAGTCATAGCCAAATTTGGTATACTGTATATAAATGAAAAATAAAATAAAAAATACAGCTCTGTATTCGTAGGGCAAATCTTTATCAAGAGCTTTATGCCTAGGGAGGAAGTTTTTTAGTTGATTGCTATAACTAGATAGAGCAAAATGACCTCAAATCAGATTTACCGTTCTGCTAGTGTCCACCAGATAGTGAAGAGCTGTTGAGGAAGCACTGGGAGTAAGGCAGTAATGACCCTTCCAGGCTTGCCTTTGTTTAGTCCATTGCAGTGGAAGGAATAAGTTTAACCTAAGTCCACTGAGCTAGTTAGTCAGATACCTTCAGGCCAGGTAAATTTAAAGGTTAAACTTTCCAAGAAGAGCTTTTCTGAATAAACTACTGTTTTACTTCATCTCTTCATCTTCCTCTGCTGGGGTACCTTTTTCTAAAATATTTAATGATTTTTTAAATGAATTTTATGTTCCATGTACCTACCTACTACAGTTTAGCTTGACAGCCAAACAATCCTCAGCATGTTACATTCACAATTTGACCTGTGTTTCAAGGATGGCCTCCATGGATAAATGGTAATATTGGTAGCTCTTGTGTATCACTCAGCCATCTGTTTGAGTGGGATCTCTTTTAGATCTCATGGTGCTATGAGCTTACATCTGTAAGGAAAGAAGTTGTATCGAATGACCAATTAGCAATTGAGAACATTATTGAGTGTTTCAAATGTTTTTGCAGATATAAATTAAAACCTACTGCTACTTTTTTTTTAGCTATAGAGCAATTGTGTGTTTGCATAAAAAATATGGGTCACTGGTAGGAGAACATTAACAGGTGCTTCCAACAACCTTAACTGCTTTCTTAGACAACAATAATGTGTTATCAAAACCTACAGCATTTTCCTAGTGGTAAATTTATTTCAAAATGCTGAAACTGAAGAAGGAAAAAGACATACTTTTGCCTTTTCTAAACGGAAAAACTGAGCAAATTTTGTTTAAACAATGATAGCAGGTCTCATGGTCAGTAAGGCTGGGTAATGAACAGAGAAGAGCCTTCTCCAGTTGGATACTGGTGGGGGGCTCAGCCTTCCTGTATCATGTCTATGGACAAGCATCCCATAAGTCACACATGCTGTAGAGCCACATGAGAAGCCTCCCAGAAGCCTGGCTGACACAGTCTGCGGAGGTTGTGACTGTTGGAAACCATACACTTCAAACTGTGCTAAACTCACAGAAAATCCTTGGCGTAAAACCATATGGAGCTCAAGACTTTCAAAACCCCTACTAGTGTATTATTGAAGACACTTAAGTTTTTCCAGCTAAGCTTTCCAGCTTGGCTTTCCCAAGATTTCAGGACTGATCCATCTGAGGACCACCAGCTGTCAGATCTGGATGGAACCAACCTTGTTGTCTACATGGTTTTGTGAGATTTTGCAACAGCTGAGGAAGACAACTTGGCCTGTGAACTTTACACACAGCTGAAGATTAAAAATCTCATAAGAAGTCATATAAAATCAACTGCAGTAGATGCTGCCCTAGAGCATTACAAATGCTGAACTACAGCAGACAAATACAACAACATGGAAACTGTTTAATAACACAAAACCATTGCAAATTTATCTATTAATAACACAGAAAATCACTAAGGCCAAAAGGGAAGAGAATCTCCAATCAGCTCCTTGCTAAATGGTGAACTGAAAACTGAGCAATACCTTTAAATCTGGAGCAAATTCTGGCAGCCCCTGCAAAGATGTGGACTGGACTATGTTGTGTGACTTTGCCTCTGAATCTCATTCGTTTGTACTAAACCTACAGTTACTATTAGCAGCTTTAAAACTAAACCTTTGCATCAGATTGAATATATACATTATTTTATTCTGGGTATATGCTTAGCTAATAAATGTTACACCTGATGGATGATCATGTATTTTCAAACGTTTTTCATTATACATTTTTTTTGTTTTTGTCTTCTCTTTGTACATGTACTCTGTTATTTGTGGAGAGTATCTTACATATTCCTAGCATCCTCTTCTCCTTTTTCTACACTATAAATTTGATTCTACACAAGGGAGACATGTCAGTGACTTGTATTTGTTAACACAATTTAATGGTTCTCTAGGTGATTTTATTTATATTCTCTCCTTCTCGAAGTTACTCAACTATATATATAAATGTATATATGCATACATATAGCTTTACTTTAAATAAGGAAAATATTTTACATGGTTCCAAATCTGTGTACCAATTAAATTAGTCAAAAGGTTTTGTTATCATTTACAAAGAAATACCTGCTGAAATACTGTACTGAAATCACCAGATAAATGCCATCCTGGACTTCAACTCAACCGAGATTGCAAACACCCCTTTCTCTCCCATGTACTTTTTTGTCTCCAGTTTGCACTGCTCACTCTGTGCAGAGTCTTAGTGCAGTAATATTAGATGTACCCAGAATACAGACCAATGAAATATTAACAAACAGATGAAAGTGATATATGTGGGATTTGTGCTGTTTTTTCTTTTTTTTTTTTTTGTTTGTTTGTTTTTGCTGTTTTGATTTTGCTTAAAGAACAAAACTGAAGTATACCTTGATCTTTTGACAGGGGTTGTGAATGATTGAAAAACACCCCAGAAGTAGAAGTAACAGACTGAAGAAAAGCTGTCTTTTCCTACCAGTGGCTTGAACAAGGCATTCTGGAGTGCTGTGCTGCTCATGTAAATGCTTGGTTACTCTGCAGGTCATTTCGCTTGTGACTGAAGGAAGACTAGATTTTGTTTTTGGAGAAAAATGCTTCATAGTATGTATGGACTTCCAAGAACAATTAGGTAAAACTACATTAAGATTGACATGGATGTGAGAAATCGCGGCTTATATTCAAAAATGTTCCATCCCACATCATCTCCCCTGCCACTCTCCAAAAAAAAGGAAACACAACTTGACAAAAATTTAATCAGCAGGATTATGGAAAGAGGAAAAACGCAAAATGTGTTTAAGACTATTTATACTAGAGTTTATATACTAGTTATAATGAATTATATATCAGTTTATTCTACTAAAACTTTGATAAAATGCATGCCCGTAAGTAAAGACCTTACTTTGTGTGATGGTCTTTCTACTTATGAGTCCAAAAATTTTGGAGTCAATGAAAATTAAATTCTGAATATGGAGAAAACCAGTCCTGGCACACAAGAGAGAACACACAATGAGATCACAAAAAGTTTTCCAGCTATGTTATGCAACAGCTGTTGGGTATTGCATGATTCCTTGATCTGTAAAGGTATAGAAAATCATGTAGAGTTTTGTTCATTGGCCTGGAAAACAAAAACCTGTGTTGAAGCAAGCTCACAATTACTCTTTCTTTTAGGTCCAAGACAATGTAATATGAAGACTGCCATTCAGTGGTTAGATCTGTAAACTGTTTATGTTTCATAGAATATAGTGGGTTGGAAGGGACCCATTAGGTTCATCCAGTTTCACATAATTCTTCAAAGATGCAGTTGATGAGAAATCTCATTAACTACTGAGAAATCGCATGGTTCAAATATTTGCAGCTCTCTGGACTTAAGCAAATTTGCTGTTTTGAATATTTATTTTTCTTGAATATTTGTGGGCCCACCAGTTTTCCTAAAGAGTCACATGAGATTTTGTCAAACATCCCAAATTGTTTTGTTTTTGTTCCTGAGAAAATGAATTTCTAGATTTTTGTTAGAGCTACCCATATTGTAAGACTATGAGTTTTATAGTGAGAAAAAGGAAAAATATTTTTTGAGTACTAGCACTAGATACTTCATTCTCTTATATATATCATTAAACATTTGTGGCCCTTTTATTGCTGTGACAGCCAATGAAGAGTGCTCAATCATATTGAGCTTTTTATTTGACTACTTAGATTACTTTAAAAACTCAGATAGTTGGCATCAATTTAAACAATTAGACAGAGCACAGCCAACAACTGGCAAGTAAGACTGGGCAAGCCTGAATGGACTCTGACCTTACCTTCTTCCTAAAGAGGCTGATTTTCCACTTTTCAGGCTTCACATACACCAAAAAAAAAATCAACAACATTGTCAGGTTTTTTTTTTCTGTTCTGATAAGTTACATAGCCTACTTTTTTATCTAATTCTGAAATGTAAAGAAGTCAGAAGTCAGCTAAAGTAACAAGGAAATGAGCTGTGGCAGTTTTGCCATCTTTCATTCTTGTTATTCAACCAGCTCAAAATTTCTGCCTAAAAGCTAATACAGAATTTTGCAACACTTGTGTTGTCTGCCCAAATGGCTTCTAACTGGGCGCTGCCAAGAGTACTTGGTATCCCTCTGTGACATGTATGTGTCAGATACAACATGCATAAAAGGACACTGTTTCTAACTGCTCAGAAGGAGCCCAACAAGCCACCAGCAAGCCCAGCCTGGGTCTCTCGCTGGTAAATTCGCTGTGCTGACTGACAGTGCCCTGCAGGTCTCACTGTTCAAGAGAAGGGTGAAGTTTCTCTACAGGAAAATGAGCATTCGTTTTCACCTCCAATTTTCACCTCTGAATTTCTGTGACCATCTCAGAGAGCAAGAGTTCTCAGCCTGAGCCACCCCGAGTGTCCCTCCTACTCCAAAACAATTTGTCCTTGCTATTCTGCAAAAGAACCCAGTTTTAATCCAATACTGACCTTGGACTGTCTAATGACCTTCACATGCTACACAGCTCTGAAAAAGCATCTAATTTTTCATTTGACTATACAAGAGTAAATATTTAGTTTAATTATTTGTGGGTGACCATCCATTCTTAATTAACTAAGGAAATCAATATTTATTGTAATTTTGGAAAACAATATTTAAGGCTGGAATAGATCATTAATGAAATAAAACCATATTTTCACATTACTTCACATTTGTTTTGTTTTATAACAATGTTATGATACCATTTAATCATTGTAAATTGCTGAACTGGAGATTTTCAAAATTTCCCTAATTTGAAGTCACAAAAAATTTAACTATGTCCCAAAGCACCCTCTTCATATATTCTGTCTCTGAGTATATATGTTAATGTGCATTAATTATACTCTTTTTGAGCACTGTACATGTTTCTGACATGAGGATTCTACATTACAGTGAAAGATTATTGTAGTTTCTAGGCCCACTGCAGCTACGGCAGCTTCAATCATTTTAATATATTTTATTACAAGTAGCATTTAATTAACAGTACATCTACTGTCCATGTGAAGGATTCAATCTTGCACAGGTTTAGGCACATTCTTAATTTTGTGCACTCTGAATAGTCATATAGAACTGATGGTTTTCTTAATAGAATAGGATTCTAACCCCAAAAAACCACTTAGTCTTTCACTGCTGCATGAAGTGACTGGCTCTGCAGAGACACGAAAGAGGAATGAGAACTGTGGCTGAGAAAAATAAGATATTTTGGACAGGATCAGGAGACAAATTTCATTTCTGCCTATATTTTATTTTTTAAAAAGAATTGATTTGCTGGTAATGAAAGATTAGCTTCTTTGTATACCTGAAGGGGTCTTCTTATTATGCTGAGGTATCTCTTGCAAGAAAGGTTTAAGGTGACTATATGGGATGATAAGCAACTGTGTTGGGACTGGAGCTTTTTTCAACAGTCCAATCTCCTCTGTTCTGAAGAATAATCTTTAAAAGACATCCTTCATTTTTTTTCTTTTAATTTTTTTAGAAAAACTGGAAAAATAATTTTTTGGAGAGTGAAGAAAATACAATATTAATCTTTTGGGGAGAGGGCAGAACAGCTTTAAAAATCTTTCTTGGTCTGATACCTAAGTCACATGCATTGTGCTTGGCTCTTCCCTTCATGGATTTCCTGGAAGATCCTAGAAGAAACGTAAAGTATCCTGAACTGGAAAGTTATAAAAAAATCACTGCGCAAAGGTGAGGTCCCAGGGCATTTTCAAAGTCTTGTTAGTTGTTTTGTACTTAGTTTGTACCTTTGGTCACACTCTGCATTAGAGATGTGGGTGTAGGAAAGATGGGAATCTTCCAAAACTGCCCGAGCAGGGTTTAGGATGGGATTAGAGAAAATAGAGGATGAACTGATGTTGTGCTAAAATTTTATTTTTCCATTGGTCATTGAATTTATTAAGGAACACTAAGAAATAAAACAGCCATTATATAATTACACATGGCAAAGAAATTTCAAAATTCAATTTTATATGTGTATATATATATATAAAACATATATATATAACACACACATATATATATATATATGTATATTTAATCACAACTTTTAAAATATTTCCTTCAGAAAGAAACCAGTTTCTTCACACTCGTGTTGAACGGCAAACTATCTGGATGTTCATGATTGCTTCCCCTTTCTGTAAAACCACTAGGTGGAGATGTAGGTTTACCAAGCTAGGATTACAATAAGCTTTAAAAGGCACAAGATTGTAAAACGCCTTTTAAAAAAAAAAAGTACCAGATTGATAAATTATGTATCTTGTTGGTTACAAATTCCAACACATCTTTGACGGAGGAAAAATGGGAAAATACTAAATGCTCAGTTGTAAAATTGTCCAAGCAAATTATTATTTTTTAAGACACAAGTTCTGATGTTTAAGACTGAGAGAATAATCGCTTCATGTTATAAATTGTCTGCTGCCAATACACACGCATTTTCCTTTATTCTTCTACCAGCTGCTAGCTCATGCTATCAGTGGTCAGGAACAAACAAACAAAAACTAGCCCTAAATTTTTTTAGCCTGCTTTCAAACTTTCAAACCAGTGGATATATGCCAGCATCTGGCAGATTTCAAGACTGTTTGCTCAAGTTGAGGGAATTACTTTTAATTCTGGCACTTTTTCAGCAGCATCCTGATATCCAGTATAAGATGTAAAAAGAAAAGTATGATATTCTGAGCTGCTGCTTTTAAAATAAGACTTGTTTCTTTCTGTCTTTCTGCCATGTGTGCTTAATCATGGAAAACAAAAATAAGAAATCGAATGAAAGAGTTATTTATGTGTACTGCTTCCACTTTCCTTCTATATAAACCTTTTCTGCTTCTACTACTAATCTACGTGCACTGCAAACTCTCCCAAAGCAGACAACAAGAATCTGGGCATTTTACAGCAGGGAAGAATGATTCAGAATACATTCTTCCATATTTCTCCCATTATTTGAAAATGCTCAAGCAGCTCATGTTATTTTTTCCGATGGGTAGGAAAAACATGACTTCCACCCTTCAGCATCAAAAAGAAGTTCACTAATGTAGTCTATCCTGCCTTCAGATTCATGTAAGGGTTCTGTACAGTTTTGCTTTTTGCTTTTTGTTTTACTACAACTTTCGAAGTCTTGTTAGAAAGGATGTGGAAATGAACTGACCTCTTTTTGAAACATTAGAAAAAGAAATGTGTGGCAGATACTAGTTTGGAAAAGGTCAGTATCTTAATAAAAATGACCCTTCCTTTTCTATAACCTTGGATATGGACCTGCTTTTAGCCAAGTGTCTGAGATTTAATACCGTTTACTACAAGCTCTGTAATTTTGCTAATAGTGAAATTCTTAGGTGGAGATTTAATACCGTTTACTACAAGCTCTGTAATTTTGCTAATAGTGAAATTCTTAGGTGTAAGTGGGTAAATCATATCTCAGTTCTAGCTTTTTTTTTTTTTTCTGATTTCTGCCAAAGTCTTCTTGATTAGTGAAAAAAAAAATGGGGATGATACTTCAAAAGGAAAAATTGAGAATTGCAGGATTTGAGTCCGGTGATGTTGTTATTTCTACCAGTGCCTGCAACTTCTAGGGCTGTTTCTAGGGAGGACAGCAGAAATGGGAGTAACTACTAAATGTTTGAGCAAATTAGGTCAAAAGAAGGGAGGTACTGCTTTTTCTGCTAGGAAACTTTTTGAAGGCTCCTACCATTTGACAATTCCCAGAACTGGTGATGCAGGGTGCTGCAGTTGTGTTCATCATATTCACGGAAAAGTGCAGGCTGTTAGGAAGATACACAATGAAGCTCTTCTGAAAGCTAAATCCATGGAAGGGGAACATTTATAGGAAACATTATAAGAAAAGGGAGTTTCTTTAACAACTGATATTCTAATTTTGCAGAAGGTGTACCCTTACATCTTAACAACAACATTTCTCTTACTCTTACACTACTCTTCCACACTGCAGTGCTTCCCAATAAATGTTGTTAATAATAAAATGGGAATCCGGGTTATTTATGTGGACTAAAAAATTTCAGATTTCCTCAGGATAAAGTACTTCAGATCTTGCATGGTGAAAATAAGATTTTTAATTGTATTATTTTTGAGTATTACAACAAGTCCTAAAAATTAGAAGAAGCCAGATAAATCAGTGCTAAGCAGAAATGCAAAAGGAAACCTGGGTGGAGAGATGGCAGAGTTCAGTTTTTGACTTTAAGGACTGTGTGATTTATTAGTGTTATAAAAATGTCTGTCATTTTAGATATACATGCATCTAGAAACTACAAAAGCTCAAAGTTCTTGTGTGCAGAAAGAGAGAGAGAAGGAGAGGGGAGAAGGAGGGGAGAGAAGGAGAGAAAGAAAGAGAGAGAGAGAGAGAGACAGAGAGAGAGAGAGAGAGAGAGAGAGAGGGAGAGAGAAAGAAAAATCTCTGGGCCAGATAGAAAGGATAAGGTTAAAGCTTCAATTTGCAAAGCACTGCTTTCAGGGGGAATCTCTGTTTTCTTGACAGGCAGAAAGAGTCACTGAGATGAGAGTATTTCACCTGATGAAGAGCACCCCGCCTGCCTCCAGGCTAACACTTTAGCTCCATCCCAACTAAAACTTTGGTTTGTTATAATCCAGTTCAGATCCTTACCCCAACCAACCCCCCTGCTTCCGCCTTCTCAGCCGACAATCTGCCCGTCTTTTCATCCTACATTAGCTCTGAATGCCTCCTAATCAGTTACAGATTTATAAGGACTACGAAGAGCCCCTGTATTAAACAGGTTTTTCTCCTCAAATGTTGAATATGAAGTTCTTCTTACAAAGTATTTCCTACTGTGGTCACACACACAGACACACACACCTACTGAGGTACTTGCCGAAATAACCCAGCACACAATTGAGACTCTTGACAGTCAGGGAAAAGAAAGATTTCATCTTAATCCTAATGAAAAAAAAACAAAAAAAAGAAAGGAAAGGAAAGGAAAGGAAAGGAAAGGAAAGGAAAGGAAAGGAAAGGAAAGGAAAGGAAAGGAAAGGAAAGGAAAGGAAAGGAAAGGAAAGGAAAGGAAAGGAAAGGAAAGGAAAGGAAAGGAAAGGAAAGGAAAGGAAAGGAAAGGAAAGGAAACTCTTTTGCTTTTAGTCAGTAATGTTGCATCGTTGCATCTTAACCCCTTATAAGCTACAGTCCAAGTCTGCCTTGGGTCATATAATTTTTAATGTCCCTTAACAACAGGTCAAATTGGAAATTAGAAGCTGAAAAGGGAAGAGTTTTCTGACTTTAGGATTTAACTGGCAGCACAAAAGCTGGGTATCTGCATTCCCAGTTTCCATGTCAATCTCCCCCCACAAACAACCTCCCCATCTTCAGCTCTCTCTTTAAAACTATTTACTAAGACTGTTGGACTAAGTCAGAACATCTACAGAGCTGTCCCTGGTTTTAGAGTCTGATCCATGCAATGCGCACGCTCACACCCAGAAACATCGTAACTCGCAGCCACTGTAACAAACTGGAGGGCACAGGGAGGGGGGGAAGAGAGGGAGGAGGACCACCCTCTGACGATCACATCTGAGGAAAACAGACGTTCCCCTCACCTTGAAACCCTCTCTACTTTTAGATGAGAATACATTTGATCAAAACACAATGCCATTCATCTTACGTGGCTGTTTGTCGATCATAGCTCCTAGAAGGATAAGCAAACCCTATGGAAAGGCATTTATCTAAATTATCCTGATAAAATGCTATCACCCTGTGGGGAAAGAAAAATGAGGCAGAATAGTAGTTTCTACCCAATTATACTAACCTGGATGAAAATCAGGATGTGAAGTTGAACTACACTCCAAAACTTGGAGTATCGTTTTCAAAAAGAAATACTTTCTTTAAATGAACTTTCTCCTTTGTAAGGATCCAGTCTGTTCGAAAAAGCAAAAAAGAAAAAAAAAAAGATTAAAAATATGAACTGCCTCTCCCATTCAAACAGCATATAGTTACTGTTTCTGACTTACCTTGACAACTAGATAAGAAGATAAATGCATAGTTTCTCTTAATTAGCCTTTCTTAATTAAAAACACCAGAGGTATTTGTGATCCTAATGAACTCTTCTGACAGAATGGTCACTTGTTCTTCTGGATGTCACTCCACAAAAATTAGATTCATTTTTTTAAATGGGTGTAAATTCTGCACTAAGAAGAAATAAATGATGCCCGCAAAAGAGTGTCCCATTGGTTTTATCTGAATGAGATGGATGTGTATCTTGTGGGTTTTAGAATGGTGTGGGGCAGTATTAGCCATCATTAGCACCCCAGTATGGATCCAATTCACTAATTACTTATGCTGTCTTGGTTCACTGAGATTTAAGTACCAAGTCAATCCCATTATCTGCAGTCTCCCAAGCTTGCCAGAGTCATCCGTCTTTTATGGAAAAAAAAGCACAAGGGTTATCAATAGGACCCTGAAATACTTGGGATTTTCCCACTTCAGGAGGAGGCAAGATTAGTCCTGACTAAAGTTGCATCTTCTTTAAGCTGCTACTTTGGATGTGATAAAAGTGAATGCTGACAATTATCCATTACTACATAAAGAGCAGGAGAGAGAGAGAAGGAGGCAAGAGCAGCGAGGAGAGAAGTCTGCCACACACGCCTGCATCTGTCCTACGGTCGCAGGCAGCTTTTCATATCACCTCAGAGCTACAAATTACAATTCGTCTGTTACAAACACATGATAATATAGTCAGAAATCAGAAATTAAAATATTCCAAGGGCCTCGGGCCTCCTCAGAGAGAAAGAGAGAGGGAGAGAGGCTGAGAGGGAGAGAAGAAGGAGGGAGAGAGAGAGAGCGAGGAGTATGACGAGCCCCTGCACTGCCTGTGTTGTTTGTGCCCTCCCTTCTCCATCCTACATGTTTAATGTCTGCGGCAGTACCGAGGCCTTGTCTGTTTGGGATGGTTGATTGACATCTGCTCTGCCGAGAGGAAGGAACTGGCAGCTATTGGCAGCACTGTCACGTTCATTTGCACACTTTATGAAGCAGCAGTGTGGCTACTAATACAAAAAGAAATCTTCTAAGCAGCATGACATCTCTTGGAATGGAATATTTGTCTTTACAAATGATTGCACTGCTGCCAGTACTTGACATGGTGCTCGCAAACATGTGTAATTGTTGGAAGTGTAATGATGATTATTTGCATATTTAATGTTCAAACAAGTACTGGAGAAGCAACTTAGACTAAACCTTTTATGGGGAGGATTTAAATATGTTCAGCATCAGCCTGATGAGTCCCAGAAAAGGGTTGGGGGTCTGAGAGGATAGCTCATGAGCACAGTTGCTGTATGAAAGGGAGTTTAAGAAATCACCCTGGAATGCGACACTTTTATAGGTTTATTTTGAGACAGATTTCATATAAATTCCTCTCCCATTCATTTTAATTGCTCAAAATTATATTTAAACGTAATTATACAAAAATTTAGGAATGATCTACTTATCATGTGTCTGAAATCAGCCAAATAGCAAACTGAGGAAAGTAGATGTGCAAGCACATGTTTACCAGTAACATCAGTTTGCAGAAAGCCTGTGCATGATGGCAATGACACTCATTTTAACTCTTTGGCATAAGTGTGAGAAGGATGCAGGTCATGAGAGGGAGGCTTACAAAACCTTTTTCCTGGGCTGGAAATACAGAACTGAACATTTGCACTGGAAATCAAAGCCATGCCCAGGTTGATAGATGAGGGCTTTTCTCCCTGTAGAAAGCACTCCTGTTTCTGCCTTGGAAAGAGACTTTTCACTTTCCTGTTCTGTATTTTTTCTCTTTTTTAAATCTTGTGACACAGAGACCTAATCAGCACACAGACCTTACATGTACACACGTGCATGCAGACATGCACAGTTGCACGTATGAAGAGGAAAATGTTTTACAAAAGGGCTCTCCAACACGGCAGAAAGAAACAATATTTTTGAAGGCAGTATTGTTCCCCTGGGATGGATATACATTGGTTTTATCTGTGGAATAATTTCAGATGATACAGATACATGAATAACAATTTAGCTCTTCACCTTAAGTGAAGAATTCTTTTAACTGAGGACTTAATCTCTCACCTACTTTTCTGACCTTAAAGAGAGGTCTTCGCCATTTGAAACTTTCCCTTTTTAAAATATTTATCTTAACAATTAGCCTTCATTTTCCCACCTTATCCCAACTCTTCTTCCTTCCTATCATTTAGTCTCTTTTCCTTTCTTTCTCTTTTTTGTGTGGTCTCAGTACCAAGAGATTTATAACCACCAAATCCCACCTCGTTTGAGGGGCAACACAATAAACTTGACTCAATTATCATGCTTTAAATTGATTAAAAAAAAATCTGATGGATGAATAGAGACTGAATATCTTTGTCTGTGACCCTGTCGTATCATCAGCAATTCTCTGGCAGGACTCCCACTTGATTGACAATGCTGCTAATGAACACTGTCTTAGGCCATGTAATGATTTACCTGCCATGAACAAGGTTTGGCAATGCTACCTTTGCATACCCGTCAAAAAATTAAGCCTTTAAAAAACAAATACATTGTCTTGAAACATGGAAGCATCTGGAAATTAATAGAAAAGTGGAGGCATAAGATAAATACATGTCTGTTCATTAAGCTAATTAGGATTGTTCTGTTGCTTATCTTGTTCCAAAAGCAACCCCCTCCCCCCCATTTATTTTAGCCACCTGTTGTCTCATCCTCACAAGAAGCCAATATCTTCTTCTATCTGACCAACTCCTACCTTATTATTTCCCTTGGTCAACAATTAATACAGAAAGTATTCAGCTGAACTGCAATCATTCTTCCCTACTGAAAGGATGTGGGACTTTCCTATTTGCTTTTTCTTTTTTTTTTTTCCCTCACTCTCAGACCATTTACCTGCTCTGTTTTGTCTTCTAAGAAGCTGAAGATAGAGAAAACTTTGTACTGCATCTAGTACTAATGTGCAGCTCATTGGCTTTCTGACTCTACCTCGAGATCCTGACCAATCCTCCTCTCCATACAGAGGGAAAATGCTATGGTGTGAAGGACTCCTTTATTGACCACTGCTGTATACAACACCCACTAGTCCCTGAGCAGGATTCTGGAAGAAGGACATCTATGTCACTTCATCAGCAATAAATAGGGTCTTTTACTGCTTCAGACATTGCAAAACACCCAAACCCACGTTTGCTGGTTCACTGAAATCTACTTGCTACGTGTGGATCTGTTTGTACTCCAGGTAAACTTCCACAAAATGTAACTTACCTGAAATACAGTCTTGCATTTTTGTAAGAAGCTAATTGTTTGCCTAAAGAAATGACAGTGAGGGTAAGGGCACTGAAGGGTGGCTAGGAAAAGTGATGTTAAAGTGAGGAGGGGCTCATGAAAGAAACAGACTGTAAAGTTGAATTTAGTTCCTTATGAAATTCTTTGAAGAAGCAAAAGTATTTAAAAAACATATGACAATAATTAGCAGTATTTCTTTGGGGATTTGCTTGTTTGACCTTAGCCTTTTAATCTGTCAAAATATGCTAATAAGCCTGACAGACAGAAAGATAAAATACAGAGACAGATGAACTAACTGAGAAAACATCAGTACAATACTGAATATACTTGTGGAAAAAGAAAAGAAAAAGAGTGCAATTAAACATTACCTCAAGGCTTTAAAGACATGCTCACTATCATGGAAAAGTTGCTTTCAAATTGGAAGAAGTGTATACATGAGGTCAATATGATTGTGGCTGGCATCTCTGATTGTTTTATTTTGAATAGACACTTTTCTAAGTTCATTTTCGATGTCAAATTTTAATCTAATGTATTGAAACACCACTTTTTGCACATTGCCTTACTGCTGGGGATCACTTGGTACGTGACAATCCATAACTTTATGGCTTGAGAATACTAGAGCGGTTGAACAGGCAGGCAAGAGGTATCTTTCTGCCTTTAACACCTGTGAAGAGGTTTGGTTTCCAATGGCAGTTTAGGGGTTTTTTTTTCTGTGACTGATGACCTTCCAGGCCATCTGTGTGAAGCCAGTGAAGATGATGGTCCCCAAAATAAATAGCCACTTTTAAGAATCAATCTATTCTTTATTCAAAGTGAGCTGCACAATCAGGAGTAACTCAACAGGAGTAAATGGTAACACATGAGTCAGTATTTTTAGGACACAGGAAAATGACATTTTCCTGATTTTTTTTTTTGCCTTTGTAAAATAACTGTTTCTTATAGTTGTCACTATAAGTCAGAGGACTTTTGGTGGTACTAGAATAATGTCATATAACAACAGGCATTTAGAGAAGTGTTGTCTTTCCCCACTTGTAAAACTTCTCGAGCCTTTCTGTTCAAAAAGACTAGGAGAACTGCCCAATGGTGTTTTGTTTCTCACTGGTACCACCTATCCCCACACCTTCAGAGCACCTTTCTCCAAAATCAGAAAAACGATTCTGGGATGATCCTCAGCAAGACAGTCATTCCCACTTCCACTCTTAATAAACAAGTTATAAAGAAGAGGTTAAAAATTTTCTCTGGCGTAATGTTCTTTCCACATCGTGGTGTACTGGGACTTATTTCCTGATGCTGAAGATAAGAATTATTGGAACCACAGAAAAAAACTTAGGCATGCTTTCCCTTTCAGATATCCTGTTGCCATGAGCTCTAAACCAAGAAATTAAACCTAAATCAGAATGTAGACTTCTCTTTGCTGTGTGACTAAGTTGGGCAACTCACTTCCATGAAGTGAGACTGTGAAGGAGTTCTTCAAAATAAAATGTTTGCACGTTGTATATCAGTGTATCTTATTTCCTGACAGGACATCTGATACTCAGCTTTTCCATACAGCCAAATGAAGCATGACATTTAAAACCCCCTATTTTTTTCCAATGAGTGAGCTACCCACCCCACTTAAGCTCCCTAAAAATATACACAAAATGAAACACAGACATGTCTTAGCAGCCAGAAGTGTGTCTGAAATTACTGCCTTTGCAAAGCTTTTACACTTAGTCAACTTTATAATCACTTAAAGAGCTCATCCAAGATTGGATTTTTAAAAATGTAGCTAAGGGCTTTCTTCCTCTCTCTGAGCCAGATGCACAATTATAAGCCAAAAATTAAACCCAATTAAAATTTAAAAAGAAGTGAACACAATCTAGCTGAAAGAGATACCCAGGGTCTACTCTTAAGGCACTGAGAGACCTTCCACATAAAGTGTCTTGAAAAGGTCCTCACACCAGCACCTTGGAATTAAGCGTGGTGATCTGCGCAGTGCGTGGCACGTAGTTACATCACTGCTTTTCTTATGAAGCGTCACAGCTTTGCTTTTTGCTCTGCTTTCACGTACGCCTGCTTCTGGAAGCAAAGGCTCTGCTCAGGTGTCACCGGTGGGAAGGAGAGCTGGCTTCCCAGCAAGGCTCTGCCACCGGCAGCGATAGAGGCGTCCCTCGCTTTGGTTTATTCCCAGTAGCCACCTTGAAGCCCAACTTTGCGAGGTGGACGGGTGAGGAGTGGGCAGGAAGGCACCTTGAAGGACGAGCACAGTCCCCCACAACAGACCCTCCTGCAGCCGCCGCAGCCCCTCGGGGCCGGGCAGGCAGCGGCCCTGGGGCTCCGGGCCCGCGGCCGTGTC